>VZRM01007166.1:5078-22065 GCA_013397955.1 Grantiella picta | reverse complement strand
TCCATCCATCCATCCATCCATCCATCCATTCTCCTTCCATGCATCCATCCATCCATCCCATCACTCCATCCATCCCATCACTCCATCCATCCCATCACTCCATCCATCCATCCATCCATCCATCCATCCATCCATCCATCCATCCATCCATCACTTCTCTCATACATCCATCATCCATTCATTCTTCTTCCTATCTGCTCACCCATCCATCCCTCCATCCTTCCCACCCCACCCCATCCACCCACCGCCTCCTCCGCCTGTCTCTTGTAGGCCTTGACTTTCATCTGCAGCTTGTCCACCAGGTCCTGCAGCCGCAGCAGGTTCTTCTTGTCCTCCTCGGTCTAGGGGCACAGGGATGGACAGGGATGGACACTGGACCAGAGCATGACCAGCACTCCTGGCCCTTAGTGTCCATGTTTAGACCACCTAGGTGGTCACACCTCTACCTGACCTCCTTAACCCACCTCAATGGTCTTACCTGCAGCTGAGTTTGACCCACCCTGGTGGCCTTGCCTGGTTGCTGAGGCTCACCTGGTACCTGAGCTCCTTGGCCCACCCAGGTGGTCTCACCCCCATGGTCTCACCTTGTAACTGAGCTCCTTGACCCACCTCCATGATCTCACCTCCATGGTCTCACCCAGGTGTTCCCACCTAGTAGCTGAGCTCCGTGACCCACCCAGATGTTCTCACCTGGTAGATGAGCTTTGTGACCCACCCAGGTGGTCTCACCTCCATGGTCTCACCTGATAGCTCAGCTCTTTGACCCACCCAGGGGGTTTCACCTCCATGGTCTTACCTCCATGGTCTCACCCAGGTGTTCTCACCTGGTAGCTGAGCTCCCTGACCCACCCAGGCGGTCTCACCAGGTAGCTGAGCTCCTTGACCCACCCTGGTGGTCTCACCCAGATGGTCTCACCTGGTAGCTGAGCTCCTTGACGCGCCGCTCAGACTTGCGCAGGCCCTTGACGCTCTCGGCATTGCGCTTCTGCTCGTTCTCCAGCTCGTTCTCCAGCTCCCTCACGCGTCCCTCCAGCTTCTGCAGCTGCTTCTTGCCCCCCTTGAGTGCCAGCTGCTCGGCCTCGTCCAGCCGCAGCTGCAGGTCCTTGATGGTCTGCTCCATGTTCTTCTTCATCCGCTCCAGGTGGGCACTAGTGTCCTGCTCCTTCTTCAGCTCCTCTGCCATCATGGCCGCCTGCCCGTGGGGGAAAAAGCGGGGTGTCCACGGCATGTTGTCCGTGGTGGCCCCGGTGGTGGTCATGGTGGGGGTGGAACTCACGTCAGTGATGGCCTTCTTGGCCTTCTCCTCGGCGTTTCGGCACTCCTGGACGGCCTCTTCCACCTCGGTCTGCAGCTGGGAGATGTCACCCTCCATCTTCTTCTTCTGGTTGATGAGGCTGGTGTTCTGGGGGATGGGGAGGGACCTCAGGAGGTGGCCCTGGGGTGCCGCCCCCACCAGGACTTGGAGACCTCCCTGTATCTCTGAAGGGTCAGGGATCTTCTGGGGATCTTGGTGACACGATATGAAAGGGAACCCAACCATTCTGAAGAACAACCCAACCTTCCATGGACCTTCCATGGACCAACTAAACCTTCCGTGGACCTTCCATGATCCTTCCACAGATCAACCCAAACCTCCATGGATCTTCCATGGACCAACTCAAACCTCCATGGACCTTCCATGGATCAACCCAAACTTCCATGGACTTTCTGTGCACGAGCCCAACCTTCCATGGACCAACCCAACCTCCTCCAGACCAACCCAACCTTCCTCAGACCTTCAGGAGAAGGTGGTACTGTTTGGTCCAGGTCAACTGGAGCCACCTTGGGGGTCTTCAGCTCAGCAAGAGCTGGTCTTTGTCACCTTCCAGACCTTCCACTGACCAACCCAACCCTCCCTGGACCTTCTTTAGACCAACCCAACCTCCTCCAGATCAACCCAACCCTCTCTGGACCTTCTTTAGACCAGCCCAACCTCCCCCAGACCTTCAGGAGAAGGTGGGGCTGTCAGGTCCCACAGCACCCTGAGCCACCTCGAGGTCCAGCTGAGCAATCAGAGCTGTTTCTCCTGGGTTGGACCATGCCTGGATGGAGGTGGCTCCTCCTGGGAAGCAGGTGAGGTCTCACCTGCGAGTGGAGGAGCTGGACCCTCTCACTGGCCTCGATGAGCTCCTGCTCGGCCAATTTCCTGGCCCTCTCCGTCTGTTCCACCAGGCCACGGAGCTCCTCCAGCTCCGACTGCAGCAGGGTGTTCCTGCGCTCCACCATGGCCACGTTCTCCTTCAGGTCCTCCCCGACCCTCGCTGCGTCGTCCAGCTGCAGCTGCGTGTCCTGGGAAGGGGTGGGAAGGAGTAGTGGGTCTGCCCGGCCATGGGGTGGTGGGGAGGTAGGGGAAGGTCCATCGAGCCACCCCTGTTGGGTGGTGGGACCTACAACATCTCAAGGTCCCCATGGACATGTTCCTTAAGGATCTCAGTCTCCCCATGGACAGGTACCTTCAGGATCCCAAGGTCCCCATGGACAGGTTCTTTCAGGACCTCAATGTCCCCATGGACAGGTATCTTGAGGACCTCCTACACTTCCATGTCCCCATGGACAGGTACCTTCAGGTACCTCCTACACCTCCATGTCCCCATGGGTCAGGTTCCTTCAGGACCTCAATATCCCCATGGACAGGTACCTTCAGGACCTCCTACACTCCAATGTCCCCATGGACTGGTCCTGCAGGACCTCCTACCTCTCCACACCCCATGGACAGGTTCCTTCAGGGGCCTTCAGGACCTCAATCTCCCCATGGACAGGTTCTTTCAGGAGCTCAATCTCCCCGTGGACAGGTACCTTGAGGACCTCAATCTCCCCATGGACAGGTAACTTCAGGACCTCAATCTCCCCATGGACAGGTACCTTGAGGACCTCAATCTCCCCACTGACAGGTACCTTGAGGATCCCAATGTCCCCATGGACAGGTCCTTCAGGACCTCCTACTTCTCCACACCCCATGGACAGGTACCTTCAGGTAGCCCTGCAGAGCCTTGACCTGCTTCTGGGCCTCGTTGGCTCCGCGGTTGGCGTGGCTGAGCTGGATCTCCATCTCGTTGAGGTCGCCCTCCATCTTCTTCTTCAGCCTCAGAGCCNCACGCCCCACCCACCCGCCCACCTTGTCGAAGTTCCTCTGCTTCTTGTCCAAGGCAGCTGCGGCCGCGTTTGACCTCTCCACATCGGCCATCAGGTCCTCGATCTCATTCTGCAGTCGGTGCTTAGTCTTCTCCAGCGAGGAGCACTTGGCGTTGACAGCCTCCACANCTCCATCTTCTTCTTCAGCCTCAGAGCCTCATTGCGGCTGCGGGTCTCGGCGTCCAGCGAGGTCTGGAGCGACTCCACCACGCGCTGGTGGTTGCGCTTCACCTGCTCCATCTCCTCCTCCTTCTCGCCCAGCTTACGCTCATACTCTGCCTTCACCTGGTTGAACTCCAGCTGCGCCCTCAGGATCTTCCCCTCCTCGTGCTCCAGGGAGGCCTGGGGGGATGGAGAGGACCGTGAGGATGGACATCCCACCAGGAGAATGCAGGGACACGGAGGGATGGGGCTTGACCCACCTCAGCCTCCTCCAGAGCAGCTTGGAGCTCCAGCTTCTCAGCGTCCAGCTGCTTCCGGACCTTCTCCAGCTCGTGGATGGACTTGTGGCCGGCGCCGAGCTGCTCCGTTAGGTCTGAGATCTCCTCTGGTGGGTGAGAGGTGTCCATCAGACCTGGCCAGAACGGGTGGGGAAAGCCCAAGTGGACAGAGGGACCCACAGTCTGACCTTGGAGGTTCTTGTTCTCCCTCTTGAAGGTCTCCAGATGTTCGAGGGACTCCTCGTAGATGTTCCTCAACTTGAAGAGGTCAGTGCTGAGGGCCCTGGCCTCCTTCTGCGACGCCTCCAGCTCCGTCTGCGACTCCTCGAACTTCTGCTTCCACTCGGCCAACACCTGAGGACCACCAGAGGTCACCCTACGTCCACCTGGCCCCCCCCTCCTGACCCCACCACGCCCCACCCACCCGCCCACCTTGTCGAAGTTCCTCTGCTTCTTGTCCAAGGCAGCTGCGGCCGCGTTTGACCTCTCCACATCGGCCATCAGGTCCTCGATCTCATTCTGCAGTCGGTGCTTAGTCTTCTCCAGCGAGGAGCACTTGGCGTTGACAGCCTCCACAGCCTCCTCGGCCTCCTGCAGCCGCTGCGCCAGCTTCTTCCTGCCCCGGGGACCACCTGGGGTCACCCCGGGCCAGGTGGGGCCACCAGAACCTTCTTCCACCCAGCCACTGGCCAAGGTTCTGCTCTGCATCTCCTCAACCATCTCCAGGTCACTCTACCTCCTCTGAAACCTTCTCAGAGCTTTCTCCAGAACCTTCTCAGAACCTTCTCAGAACCTTCTCCAGAACATTCTCCAGTGGTCTGCACCCCCCTTACCCCATAGAATCTCCATCCATGGGGAAATAGCTCACTTGACCTCCTCCAGAACCTTCTCCCCTGGGTGGTCACCACCCCTGACCCCACAGGAACTTCATCCATGAGGAGATGATTCAACCTCTAAAACCTCCAGAACCTTCTACTGTGGGTGGTCACCACCCCTGACCCCACAGGAACTTCATCCCTGAGGAGATGATTCAACCTCTAAAACCTCCAGAACCTTCTCAGAACCTTCTCCAGTGGGTGGTCTCCACCTCTGACCCCACAGGAGCTCCACCCATGGGGAAATAGCTCACTTGGCCTCCTCCAGAACCTTCTCCCATGGTTGGTCTCCACCCCTCTGACCCCAGAGAAGCTCCATCCATGGGACAATAACTTACTTGGCCTCCTCCAGCTCCTCAGTGCGCTGGATGGCATCTGTCTCATACTTGGTCCTCCACTGTGCCACCTCAGAGTTGGCCTTGGATAGTGAGCGCTGGAGCTCAGCCTTGGCCTCGGTCTCCTCCTCATACTGCTCCCGCAGGAGGTCCCCATCGTGCCGTGCCGACTGCAGAGCGTGTGCCAGAGCGTTCTTGGCCTGGTGGGACAGGGTGGCATTGGTGGGTCCACGGCAGCTAGAGCCTCCTGGGTGGCTCTGGCTCAGCAAGGGCTGGGCTTCATCAGCATGATCTGGACAGGTCTTCTGGAGAGCAACCCAACCTTCTCCAGACTGACCCAACCCTCCTCAGACCTTCTGGAAACCAACCCAACCTACCTCTGACCCCACCAACCTTCTCCAACCCAACCTTCTTTGGGCCCTTTTTGGACCAACCCAACCTTCCTCAGACCTTCTGGAGACCAATCCAACTTCTTCCAGATCAACCCAACCTTTCTCAGGCCTTCAGGAGAAGGTAGGACCATTCCATCCAGGTCAACTTGAGCTTCTTGGAGGTCTTCAGATTAGTAAGAGCTGGTATTCATCACCCCAACCCAACCCTCCTTGGACCTTTCATGTCAACCCAACCTTCCATGGACCTTCCATGGTGGAACCCCCTGTAGATGGAACCACTGCAGATGGACCCACCCAACTCCACCAGTCTGAACCAGTGACCACAAGGCTGAAGGACACCTGTGACCCACCTGGAGTCCCCCCAGATCTTCTCACCCCCCACCTGACCCCACCTTCATCTCCTCCTCCAGCTGTCTCCGCAGGTCCTCCAGCTGCTGGGTGTAGGACACCTTCCCACGGGTCAGCTGGGACACCAGCGCCTCCTTCTCCTCCAGCTGCCGCGACAGCTCACCTGTAGGGTGGGCGGGGCTTCAGGTGTGGGGCGGGGCTGAGGTGGGGTGTGGGTGGGGCTGAGGTGGGGCAGGAGGCGGGGCTGTTGGGGGTCAGCTGGGGGTCAGTTCCTACCATTCTCCGTCTGCAGCTTGGCCCGTTGGGTGTTGGCGTCATTGAGGACACGTTGGGTCTCCTCCAGCTTGGCCAAGTGCTCTGCAGCCTGGTCCTCCATGGAGCGCGACACCTTCTCCATGGCCACCTGTGGGAAGGGGTCAGAGGAGGGGTGGCCATGGCTGGAGGCAACCATGGAGTGGACATGTCCCATTTCTGGAGGCGACCAAGGCCAGGGTGGACAGGGCTTGGAGCCACCTGGGCTGGTGGAAGGTGTCCCTGGGTGGGACTCACCCAACCCAACTCAACCACTTAGAGACTCTTCAGGTCAACCCAACTCAGGTCAACCTAACCACCTGGAGACTCTTCATCTCAACCCAACCTAACCACTTGGAGACTCTTCATTTCAACCCAATCCAACCCAACCACTTGGAGGTTCTCCAACCCCACCAGCTGGAGACTCCTCAGCCCAACCAAACCCAACCCAACCCAGTCAAGTGGAAGATGTCCCTGCCCATGGCTTGATGGACCTGGATGATCCCATCAATCCTGTCCCACCCAAACCATTCCATGATTCCCTGCTCAGTCTCCTCCCACCTTGGCCTTGATCAGCTGCTCCACATTGGCGCTGAGGTCATCCCGCTCCAGCTTGAGCTCGCTCTTCTCCTTCTCCAGCTTCTGCTTGNAGCTTCTGCTTGACCCGCTGGAGGTTGGCCATCTGCTCGCCCAGCTCAGCCACGCTGTCGGCGTGGTTCTTCCTCAGCGCGGCGGCCGTGGCCTCGTGCTGCAGCGTGGCCTCCTCCAGGTCCCGCCGCAGCTTCTGGAACTCCGCCTCGCGCTTCTTGTTGAGCTCCAGCTGCGCCGAGGTGGCTCCACCAGCCTCTTCCAGGCGCTCGCTGAGCTCCTCCAGCTCCCGTGACAGCTCCGAGCGTTGCTTCTCCACCTTGGCCCGGCCTGTCCTCTCGGCCTCCAGCTCCTCCTCCAGCTCCTCGATCCGTGCCTGTGGGCCCAGATGGAGGTGAGGGTGGGGTGGGGTGGGATCTGCCCAACTCCTCCACTCAACCCAACCCAAGCAGCTTGAGACAGTTGGATTCAACTTGACTTCACCCAACCCATCCAGATGGAGATCATTCAAGTCAACCAACCAGCTGGAGACTCAACCCAGTCCAGCCAGCTGGAGACTCTTCAACCCAACCAGCTGGAGACTCAACTCAACCCAACCAGCTGGAGACTCTTCAACTCAACCAGTTGGAGATTCAACAACTCAACCAGTTGGAGACTCAACTCAACCCAACCCAAGCAGCTTGAGACACTTAGATCCAATTCAACTTGACTCAACCCGGCCAGCTGGAGACTCTCCAACCCAACCAACTGGAGACTCAGCTCAGCTCAACCAGCTGGAGACTCTTCAACCCAATCCTACCCAAGCAGCTTGAGGCACTTGGATTGAACTTGGTTTCACCCAACCCAACCAGCTGGAGATCATTCAAGTCATCCCACCAGTTGGAGATTCAACCCAGTCCAGCCAGCTGGAAACTTTTCAACCCAACCCAACCAGCTGGAGATGCAACTCAACCCAACCCAAGCAGATTGAGATACTTAGATTCAATTCAACTTGACCCAACCTGACAAGCTGGAGATTCAATTCAGCCCAATCAGCTGGAGACTCTTCAACCCCACCAGATGGAGGCTCAACTCAACCAACTGGAGATTCTTCAATCCAACCCAAGCGGCCTGAGACACTTGAATCCAATTTGACTTCACCCAACCCAACCAGATGGAGATGATTCAAGTCAACCCAACCAGCTAGGGACTCAACCCAGTCCAGCCAGCTGGAGACCATTCAATCCAACTCAACTTGACCCAACCCAACCACCAGTTCTCCAACTCAACCATCAGGTTACTCTTCAACCAAACCCAACCACCTGGAGATTCTCCAACTCAACCATCACGTTACTCATCAACCCAACCCAACAACCTGGACACTCTTCAGCCCAACCCAACCAGTCACAGCCTCGACCTCCCACCTGTAGCTCCTTCAGCTTCTTCTGGAGCTGCAGAGCCAGCGCCTGCTCGTCCTCGATCCTGCTGTTCTGCTGGTGGATCTCAAACTCTTTCCTGAGGAATGAGGAAGAGCAGTGAGGTCCTACCTGTGACCCTCAGCTGGGCTGGACATGGCAGGTGGGTCCAGCCTCACTTCTTGAGCTTCTCCTCCAGCTGCTGCTTGTCATTCTCCAGATCCATGATGTTCTCCTGGGTCAGCTTCAGGTCACCTTCCAGTTTCCTCTNCCTCCATGGAGCGCGACACCTTCTCCATGGCCACCTGTGGGAAGGGGTCAGAGGAGGGGTGGCCATGGCTGGAGGCAACCATGGAGTGGACATGTCCCATTTCTGGAGGCGACCAAGGCCAGGGTGGACAGGGCTTGGAGCCACCTGGGCTGGTGGAAGGTGTCCCTGGGTGGGACTCACCCAACCCAACTCAACCACTTAGAGACTCTTCAGGTCAACCCAACTCAGGTCAACCTAACCACCTGGAGACTCTTCATCTCAACCCAACCTAACCACTTGGAGACTCTTCATTTCAACCCAATCCAACCCAACCACTTGGAGGTTCTCCAACCCCACCAGCTGGAGACTCCTCAGCCCAACCAAACCCAACCCAACCCAGTCAAGTGGAAGATGTCCCTGCCCATGGCTTGATGGACCTGGATGATCCCATCAATCCTGTCCCACCCAAACCATTCCATGATTCCCTGCTCAGTCTCCTCCCACCTTGGCCTTGATCAGCTGCTCCACATTGGCGCTGAGGTCATCCAGCTCCAGCTTGAGCTCGCTCTTCTCCTTCTCCAGCTTCTGCTTGACGCGCTGGAGGTTGTCCAGCTGCTCGCCCAGCTCAGCCACGCTGTCGGCGTGCTTCTTCCTCAGCGCGGCCGCCGTGGCCTCGTGCTGCAGCGTGGCCTCCTCCAGGTCCCGCCGCAGCTTCTGGAACTCCGCCTCGCGCTTCTTGTTGAGCTCCAGCTGCGCCGAGGTGGCTCCACCAGCCTCTTCCAGGCGCTCGCTGAGCTCCTCCAGCTCCCGTGACAGCGCCGAGCGTTGCTTCTCCACCTTGGCCCGGCCTGTCCTCTCGGCCTCCAGCTCCTCCTCCAGCTCCTCGATCCGTGCCTGTGGGCCCAGATGGAGGTGAGGGTGGGGTGGGGTGGGATCTGCCCAACTCCTCCACTCAACCCAACCCAAGCAGCTTGAGACAGTTGGATTCAACTTGACTTCACCCAACCCATCCAGATGGAGATCATTCAAGTCAACCAACCAGCTGGAGACTCAACCCAGTCCAGCCAGCTGGAGACTCTTCAACCCAACCAGCTGGAGACTCAACTCAACCCAACCAGCTGGAGACTCTTCAACTCAACCAGTTGGAGATTCAACAACTCAACCAGTTGGAGACTCANGCTCCTCCAGCTCCCGTGACAGCTCCGAGCGTTGCTTCTCCACCTTGGCCCGGCCTGTCCTCTCGGCCTCCAGCTCCTCCTCCAGCTCCTCGATCCGTGCCTGTGGGCCCAGATGGAGGTGAGGGTGGGGTGGGGTGGGATCTGCCCAACTCCTCCACTCAACCCAACCCAAGCAGCTTGAGACACTTAGATCCAATTCAACTTGACTCAACCCGGCCAGCTGGAGACTCTCCAACCCAACCAACTGGAGACTCAGCTCAGCTCAACCAGCTGGAGACTCTTCAACCCAATCCTACCCAAGCAGCTTGAGGCACTTGGATTGAACTTGGTTTCACCCAACCCAACCAGCTGGAGATCATTCAAGTCATCCCACCAGTTGGAGATTCAACCCAGTCCAGCCAGCTGGAAACTTTTCAACCCAACCCAACCAGCTGGAGATGCAACTCAACCCAACCCAAGCAGATTGAGATACTTAGATTCAATTCAACTTGACCCAACCTGACAAGCTGGAGATTCAATTCAGCCCAATCAGCTGGAGACTCTTCAACCCCACCAGATGGAGGCTCAACTCAACCAACTGGAGATTCTTCAATCCAACCCAAGCGGCCTGAGACACTTGAATCCAATTTGACTTCACCCAACCCAACCAGATGGAGATGATTCAAGTCAACCCAACCAGCTAGGGACTCAACCCAGTCCAGCCAGCTGGAGACCATTCAATCCAACTCAACTTGACCCAACCCAACCACCAGTTCTCCAACTCAACCATCAGGTTACTCTTCAACCAAACCCAACCACCTGGAGATTCTCCAACTCAACCATCACGTTACTCATCAACCCAACCCAACAACCTGGACACTCTTCAGCCCAACCCAACCAGTCACAGCCTCGACCTCCCACCTGTAGCTCCTTCAGCTTCTTCTGGAGCTGCAGAGCCAGCGCCTGCTCGTCCTCGATCCTGCTGTTCTGCTGGTGGATCTCAAACTCTTTCCTGAGGAATGAGGAAGAGCAGTGAGGTCCTACCTGTGACCCTCAGCTGGGCTGGACATGGCAGGTGGGTCCAGCCTCACTTCTTGAGCTTCTCCTCCAGCTGCTGCTTGTCATTCTCCAGATCCATGATGTTCTCCTGGGTCAGCTTCAGGTCACCTTCCAGTTTCCTCTTGGCCCGTTCCAGGTCCATGCGGATCTTCTTCTCCTGCTCCAGGGAGCCTTCGAGCTGTGTGGGAACACAGAAATGGGGAGAAACCTCAGGTATTGCTCATCTCTGAATCTTCTTGGCAGGGCTGGGATGGGACTGGCCACACTCACATCGTCCACTTGCTGTTCCAGCTTGACTTTGCCCTTGGTCAAGGTGTTGACCTTGTCTTCCTCAGCCTGCAGGTCGTCCAGCGTCTGCTGGTGGGACTCTTGCAGGGCCTTCTTCTCCTTGGACAGCTTGGCAATGGTCTCATCCAGCCCTGCCATCTCCTCTGTCAGGTTCTTGACCTGTGGGAGAAATGTTCGGGGAGGTTGATTTCACCTCAGCCAGTGAGGTCACTTCAACGCAGGAGAACCCAAAGGATGTTGGGTCTTCTCAATGAGCTGCACTCAACCAATATTGGATCTTCCCAACCCAAACCTTCTTGGGTCTTCTCAGCTCAATCCTTCTTGGGTCTTCTCAACCCAACCTGACACATCCCACCCAGCCTTGGGTCTCCCCAACCCAACCAGCCTTGAGTCTCCTCAACCCAACCCAACAAGGCCAAGCAGACTCAAGTCACCTCCCCTCGAGGCCCAGACCTCTCCCCGTCCTCACCTTGTTCTCAGTCGCATGTTTCTCCTTCTCCACCTTAGCCAGGGTCAGCTCCAGGTCATCAATGTCCTTCTTCAACTCTGAGCATTCATCCTCCAGCTTCCTCTTCTTGGCCGTCAGCTCAGCGTTCATCTCCTCCTCATCCTCCAGCCGCTCCGTCAGCTCCTTCACCTTGGCCTCCAGCTGGATCTTGTTCTTGATCAGCTGGTCACAGCGCTCCTCAGCGTCGTTCAGGTTGTCCTGCTCCTGTTGGCAGGGATGGTGGGTGAAGTGGGGTTGTCCCGGTGGGCAGTGAGGGTGGTGGTCACCCCCATCACGTGGTCTTGGGGCGATCTGACTCACGGCCTGCACTTGGAGCTGGAGGTCATTCTTCTCCTGCAGCATGGAGACCATCTTCTCCTCCAGCTCCTTGCGCCGCGATTCCGACTTCTCCAGGGCATCCTTCAGCCGTCCATACTCCTCCTTCATGTTCTGGTCCAGGAGACCCCAGGCGAGTCAAACGCCCTCATCCATTTCCCCCAGACCATCAGTGGTCCTAACCTGCCCCGCCCTCTCCTCCCACCTGCATCTCCTTCTCCGTCTCTGCGCTCTTCAGCAAGGGCTTGATCTTGAAGTAGAGCTTCATCCATGGCCAGTTCTTCACGCCCATGAAGGCCCTCAGGTTCCACTGGATCACCAGCAGGGCATCCCTGCGAGGAGGAGGAGGAGGAGGAGGACACAGGTGTCACCATGTCCCCAAGCAGGTGGCCAGGTGAGGAGAAGTCCCACCCCAGTCTCACCGGCGCTCCACGATCTTCTTGAACTCGAGGCGCATGAGCTGTCCCCGCGCCCGCGCCTGGATGCGCGTGATGATGCGGGACAGGCGCTCGTCACGCATCTCCTCCAGCTGCCCCAGCAGCCCAGCTTTGAAGAACACCTGGGGGGAGAAGGTGGTGGGACCATGAGGTCCAAGTGACCCACTGGATGGTGGGAACATGGAGAACAGAGACCACAGGGTCTCACCCAGTGTGATCAAACTGGTTGTGTTGGGTGGGGGGAGACATGGACACAGGGATGGACAGATGGACACAGGGATGGTGGGACTGTGAGATCCAAGTGCCCACTGGATGGTGGGACCACAAGGAGCAGAGGTCACAAGGTCTAACCCAGTGTGCCCGAAGTGGTTGTGGTGGGTAGACACATGGGTGGGAGGAGCAGATGGACATGGGGTTGGACAGGTGGACGCAGGGATGGTGGGATCATGAGGTCCAAGTGCCCATTGGATGGTGGGACCATGGGGAACAGAGACCACAAGGTCTCACCCAGTGCGATCAAACTGGTTGTGGTGGATGGACAGATGGGATGTGAGGAGCAGAAGGACATAGGGAGGGACAGATGGACACGTGGATGGTGGGACCCTGGGCTCCACAAGACCTGAAGGATGGTGGGACCACAGGGGACAGGGACCTCATGACCTCACCTTGGTGTGCCCAAACTTGTACTGGTTGTGGTCAATATCGATGGAGCCCAGGAGCTTCTCGGCACCCTTGCGGCTGTCAATGAACTGCCCCTCAGGGATGGCGGCAGGGTTCAGGATGCGGTACCTGGGGGCCGGAGAGGACGTGACCCCCTGAGATCATCCCCAGCAGGGTTGTCCACCCTCCCCAAGCCCCGTCCGTGTCCCCACCGCTGGCGGAAGTCCCCGTAGAGGATGCGGTTGGGGAAACCCTTGCGGCAGATGCGGATTCCCTCCAGGACCCCATTGCAGCGGAGCTGGTGCATCACCAGGGCGTTGTCCATCACACCTGGGGGGGACAGGTGAGTGGTCAGCCATGAGCCATGCCCACCCCTGAACATCTTGTCCCCACCCTGGACTCACCCGGCTCCTTCCGCTCATTGGGGACAAGACAGCGGACAAAGTGTGGGTGGGTGGTCTTGAGGTTGGCCATCAACTTGTTGAGGTTCTCCTGGGGAGGAGAGATGAGAGTAACCAATGGGGGAGCAGGAGAGGGGCTGGGGGGTGGTGGGACCACCCTCTACACCAGGAGTTGTCCTCCCCCTGGCCCACAGTGGATCCCTCACCCGGTGCAGCGCTGAGACTGTCTGGAAGGAGGAACCTTTCTTCTTGGCTCCTTTCCCCTTCCCGCTGTCCCCACCTGGGGAGAAGAAGGGTGGTGTGAGGTGGGAACAAGGACAACATCTATGGGCGACCATCTTCTCCACCCCTCCATCACCCACCAGAGTCTGCCCCTGCGTAGTTGGAGAAGAGGTGGGCCAAGAGCTTGAGGGCGGATTTCTGGTAGAGCCCCACCACCGTCTCGTTGAGGGGGTCCTTGTTCTTCTCCAGCCAGCCCAGGATGTTGTAGTCCACCGTGCCGGCGTAGTGGGTGAGTGAGAAGTGCGCCTCGGATTTGCCCTTGACGTTGCGCGGCTTCCCGAAGTTGGCCGACTTGCCCAGGTGGTTGTCGTAGAGCTTGGACTTGAAGGTCATGTCCGTGGCCTTGGGAAACATGCACTCCTCCTCCAGGATGGACATGATCCCCATGGGCTGAGGAGGAGGAGGAGACCTTGTTGGCCGGGGAGGACACCGAGGACAACCCAAAAGCTGCTCGTGAGGCACCTGAGGGGCTCCGAGTGGACAGGCCCTCCTCCCTCAACCCCAGGAGGACCTGGGGAAGGTGGCACCTTCTCGATGAGGTCGATGCAGGCCTGCAGGTCCATGCCGAAGTCGATGAACTCCCACTCGATGCCCTCCTTCTTGTACTCCTCCTGCTCCAGCACGAACATGTGGTGGTTGAAGAACTGCTGCAGCTTCTCATTGGTGAAGTTGATGCAGAGCTGCTCAAAGCTGTTGAACTGCAGGAGGAGATGGTGGGGAGGGGGGTGGAGTCAGTGGGGTCAACTCAAGGCCCAGTGGGGTCAACTCAACGCCTAGTGGGGTCAACTCAACGCCCAACGGGATCAATGGGGTTAACTCAACCCCTAATGGGGTCAACTCAGCATCCAACAGGGTCAACTCAATGCCCAGTGGGGTCAACTCAACCCCCAGTGGGGTCAATGAAGTCAACTCAACAAGGTCAACAGGGTCAACTCAACCCCCAAAGGGCTCAACTCAACATCCAATGGGGTCAACTCAATGCCCAACAGGGTCAACAGGGTCAACTCAATGCCCAGTGGGGCCAATAAAGTCAACTCAACACCCAAGGGTGTCCACACACAAAAGGGTTAAAGTGATGCCTAATGGTGTCAACGGAGTCAATGGGGACAACCCAACACCCAGCAGGTCAGTGGGGTCAATTCAACACCCAACAAAGTCAACTCAAACCCCAGCGGGGCCAAAATGATGCCCAGTGGGGTCAATGGGATCAACTCAACACCCAGTGGGGTCAAACCAACCCCCAACGGGGTCAAAGTGATGCCCAGTGGGGTCAATGGCAACAACTCAACACCCAGTGGAGTCAACAGAATATCCAGTGAGCTCAATGGGGTCAACCTGGGGCCCAAAGCGTTCAAAACAACACCCAGTGGGGTCTAGAGGGTCAACTCAACACCCAAAGGACTCAATGAGATCAACGAGGTCAACTCAACACTCAATGGCATCAACACAAAGACCCAAAGAGTCCAAGTTTCCAGCTAAGGTCAAGGTGAAGGTTCAGGAGACCCACTCAACACCCAACCAGCTCAACGCCGACCCCACGAGGCCCAACACCACCACCCCACCCTGAGCCTCACGTCAAAGATCTCGAAGCCGGCGATGTCCAGGACGCCGATGAAGTACTGTCTTGGCTGCTTGGTGTCCAGAGAGTTGTTGATCCTCACCACCATCCAGTTGAACATCTTCTCATAGACGGCTTTGGCCAAGGCGCCGATGGAGTAGTAGACCTGCTGGACACTCTGGCCCTTGGTGACGTACTCGTTGCCCACCTTGACGCGCGGGTGGCACAAACCCTTGAGCAGGTCGGCCGAGTTCAGCCCCATCAGGTACGCGGACTTGTCGGCATCTGAGGAGCAGAAGATGTGTGGTCAGGTACCACCTCACCTGGTGACCCACACCCGGCAGCCCCTGGACCCAACTCACCTTCGGTGCCGTCCGGCTCCGCCTGCTCCTCCCGCTGCTTCTGCTTGAACTTCATGTTGCCGAAGTGCATGATGGCACCCGTCAGCTTGTAGACGCCAGCCTTCT
The DNA here is from genome assembly GCA_013397955.1 of Grantiella picta. NCBI lineage: Eukaryota > Metazoa > Chordata > Aves > Passeriformes > Meliphagidae > Grantiella > Grantiella picta. The sequence continues at coordinate 6,849 of VZRM01007166.1, read as the reverse complement.
CCTCAGCCGTGAAGCCCAGGACATCAAAGGCGCTCTGGGAGGGGTGGAAGGGGTGGGTAAGGGGCCAGGTGAGGGCGTGGCCCCTGCTGGTCACCTCACCTGTGGTGGTCACCACTTGTGGTGGTCACCACCCATGGATCGCTCCCACTGCCCTTCCCAGTCATTGGCCTGGCCAGCCCATGGGGACATGTCCCGCTGTGGGTTTGTCCGCTTGAAGGACTCATTCGTTCATCCATGGGTTCATTTGTCCAGCTCAGGACTTGCTTATCCTGGAACCATCCATCCATGGGCTCATCCATCCATTTTAGAGCTTCATCCATCCTACCCTGGACTTGTCCATCCATCCATCCATCCATCCATCCATCCATCCATCCATCCATCCATCCATCCATCCACAGATCCATCCAACCCTGGACTTGTCCATTTATCCATTTGAGAATTTCATCCATCCAACCCTGGACTTGTCCATCCATCCATTTGAGAATTTCATCCATCCACTTGTCCATCCACCCATTTGAGGACCTTTACGTCCACAGATCCATCCAACCATGGATCTATGGATCCATCCATTGAAACCTCCACCCATCCATCCCCACTCACGTCGGTGGCCAACAGCTCCTCGGAGTCATCGATGGAGGCCACAGTCACCTCACCCTGGGACACGTAACCGTAGTCATATGGGTTGGAGGTGACCAGCAGCATCTCTGGTGCAGGATGGAGACACCACTGAGCATGTCCAGTCTCCCCAAACCACCCCAAATTTCGGGAGGATGTGGGAAGGAGAAGACCCCAGGCCATGGTGGTGGCCTAGCTCACCCAGAAGCTCCGGCTTCTTGTTGGAGAGGATCTGGTAGAAGATGTGGTAGTTCCTCTCCGCCTTCAGCTGGAAGATGACGCGGGACTTCTCCAGGAGGTCTGGGGGGTGGATGGGGAGAAGGAGGAATGAGGAGAGGGATGGAGATGTGGAGAGATGGGTGGAGGGAGGAAGGGATGGATGGATGGATGGATGGAGACATGAGGAATGGTGGGATGAGGAGATGGAGGAATGAGGAGATGGAGGAATGAGGAGATGGATGCAGATGGGAATGGGGGGATGGAGGATTAGATGGAGGGGATGGATGGAGACATGAGGAATGGTGGGACAAGGAGATGGATGGATGGATGGATGGATGGATGGATGGATGGATGGATGGAGGACACGGATGCAGATGGGAATGGTGGGATGGAGGATTGGATGGAGGGGATGGATGGAGACATGAGGAATGGTGGGACAAGGAGATGGATGGATGGATGGATGGATGGATGGACGGACAGCTCCTAGATCCCTCAACCAGGAAGACAGATGGACATGCCGAGAGATGGGATGGATGGAGGGATGGGATGGACAGACAGACAAGGAGATCTCTGGACAGGTGGACAGAGGCCGGACAGTGGCCAAGGCCTGCCCCACCACCCCATGGCCACTCACAGGTCTCGATGTCGGCCGATGCCAACTTCCCGGTGGCCCCAAAGTGGATCCGGATGAATTTCCCCTGAAGGGTGGTGGGGGACAGTTGGGGGGACCATGGAGCCCACCCCAAGGACCACACCCCATGGACAGCAACCCACCCCACAGATGGCCCCATAGTCCCCAAACAAAGACCCTGCCCCACAGACCCCCCATGGGTCTCCCACAGTGACCCCACTCAACAGGCCCTTCCCTGTAGGTCCTGCCTTATAGACCCCACACACCCTATAGACCCCACCCACCCCACAGACCCCACCCCATAGG
>VZRM01007160.1:0-33531 GCA_013397955.1 Grantiella picta | reverse complement strand
ATATATGTGTATATATTTAAAATTAGAAANCCAGCCCCCAACGGGGGGTGAGGAGGGGAGAGGCTACATCGGAAGAAAAAGACTTTTTTTCAATCAGGTTTAATAACTATTTTATTTTTTTCCCTTGGATTTCCCCTTCCCCTGTGCCTTGCGGGGCACTTTGCGTGGTTTTGTTAAATAAATAGTTTTTTCTTCACTTCCATCTAAGAAATTCTGTTGTGGGTGGGGGAGGGGGTGTCACAGCCCTTCACTCTCGGAGGAGAGTGAGTTTTATCATTAATCCAGGACAGCATCCCAGACTCAGGGCTGCAGCTGAAGATCACCTTTAACCTTCCAGCCAAAGATACATAACACCCATTAGGAGATTAATGTCTGTGTTTTTCTTCTGTACTTATTACAACTTTTAAAATACTTAACACAGAATATACTTTGCAATTAATTTTCTTCTTTCTCTGTGGTTTTTAAAATCCTTTGATTGTACTTATTGAAAACATCTCTTTGTAAGTTACCCCTTTGAGAAATATTCATGCTCCCATGTGTTTTAAACAGAACTTTCATTGACCTTGTCATTTAGAAAATCACTTTTTTCTGCATTAAAAAAAAATCATACTTTTAAAAGAAGAAATGATTTTATGACAAGGTCAGAATATCTTGAAATCCATAAAGGAATGAATAAGGAAGTCTATATAATTCATTTTAATAGGAAACTTGAAAGAGGCTGAAATGTTCATTTGTATGAAATAGAAATCAGCCCAGCGTCTGTCTTTGGGAATAAAGAAACATTAAACACAAGCCCTCAGCCTCTGCACTACCCACAAAGTGCAGGTACAGCCATAACATGCAGGAATTTTAAGAGATTAAGCATTCATATTTTATGATCACTACTTTTCTGCCTGTTGTTGTAATGGTTTCTGTGCAATCATGTACAAGATCTGTGACTGAAGGACCTAAAGCAAGTCACACTTAGGTAAGCAAATGAATTTACATACTTAGTAATGTGGCCCTCATATGAATCAGCTATTTAATTTCTATATGTGCCTACATGATTAAAGAGGAATAAAACAGTGTCTGTTCACAGCAGGACTGGGGCAGAAAGTGGTTTCCCAAATTTCCTCAGCATCCTGTGGCATGCATGGCCAGCAATTCACACTTGTGGAGTGCTATCACAGCTAAAAAATTCAACACACATATAATTGGTATTTATTTCATACCTGCTTCATATCACCAAATTGAACAGATATTATAATCTAATTCCATTTGATTTAAAATGAGATTTTCTTAAAATAATTTTCTTTCTCTTAAATACCTTCTGAAGTACCATAGGAAAATTTTCCTTTCTAATTTGTTCTGGAGCTCTTAAAATGCAGGACAATCCTTTTCCCATATTGCCACCTCTTCCGTGCAGAGAATTTCCATCATCATGACTGTACGTGACGGGTATGTTTATGTTATGTACAATTAATTCTATCTCTCACACAGAGACATCTAAGAGAAGCACACTGGTAGCAGCAGTGAAGCAGGACTATGATAGGGCCAGAGACCATGGAACTGTGGGGAGAGGAGAATGGTAGCCAGGGAAATGGCACTGGTTAGGAGGGAAAAAGGGAATATTACATCTATATTGCATCATGTTCTTCTGCACATAACTAACAGCAATACCTGTCTCTATTTCAAGCTTTCTTTAGCAATCAGTAAAGTGCCAATTTTCCTTCTCCTCCACATAGACACAAGGAGCCTAATTTTCAGTGAGAGGTTAGCAATAAATAATTTAAAACTTTGTCAAGAATGGATGAGGTTTGACTGCCTGTGTAGTCAGTTTGACAACTTGAGAGGCAGGAACAAAGCACTGGCAAGGGTGAGAAATCCTGTGACTGCTGCCAGGAATCAGAGAACCTGCAAAAGCAGCCTATAATGATCTAAAACCAGAGGTACATGAAACAGCCTCAGATCAGCCCATCAAATCCATTTATACTGCACAGAAATCTGAGACGAGGCTGGGCTTGCCAGGCTGATGTTGCCCGGGCCCTGAGGCTCAGGATGGAATCTCGGGATCAGCCACGAGAGTAACACTCACTGCCAATGTGCCTTTTGTGCTCTACAGGAAAAAACAAATGCTCAGTTGAGCACCTCCTCCCCCCAGTAATTGTAGTACAGGTTCTCTCCCAACATCTGACACTGAACACATCAACCCCTGGCAATCCTGGCACATTTGGTGCCTCTTTTGAAGGGTCTTTGTCCTGGGCTTCTTGAAGCTGGGCTCAGCAGTGGAACCATCCCAGGTATCCATCTCCCCTCACATCAAATTCCAAGCTACAGCCATGCTTGACTGAAATGCCGAAGATTTAGTCTCTACTACCTCTCAAGGCTTTTATGCAGTTGTCTTGAGAGCTGGTGCTTTTTGCCAAGCGATTCATGTCTTGTATTGGAAGTGATTTAATACCTTCCTAATAATCTATGATTTATATATACAGGGCATCCCTGACTGGCATTGCTAGGGTCCCAGGAAGCCTGTCTTTAAAGATTGATTCAAATACTCAAAATCAACATCTTACTGGAAAAGTAGAGAAAGACTAATCAGGTCATCTACTCCTACATTCTATTCAATTAAGAAACTTGGGATTTTATTGGAAGACTTCAGCATTTTCTTTACTAAGAAGAACAATGAGAATGGTTGCACTCATTTAGGATTAGAAATATCCTGCTAAGTTTTGCATGTCTCTGCATCTTAAACCATGCTCCTCTGAGATGGTATATGGACCAGGATTTTAAGTTACTTTACACACAAACACCTCCTCCCCCCCACCTTTTTCTGTTTAAATACCAAATCATTCTCAATTTGATATTTCCTAAAGCAGGAGTTTTCTGTCTTTTCGCACAGTCTCTGGACATTATTATCCCTCCTCCTCCATCTTCTAATTCTGTTTCAATCAATTTTAAACTCAATTGCAAGAGGCTTTTGTGGCTTATAAAACCACATGTGCAGAACCTGAATCTTTAGAGGTCTGCAAAATGACAACATCTAAGACAGTAAAATTGGTCACTGGGTAGGAAGTTAAGCACAGGCTTGTTTTCATTACAACCAATCTTAATCAGAGGCAATAACTTGCCACTTTTAACAGCAATTAAAGATGGCAATTGACATTTATGAACCACTGCTTATTTTAAAAGTTAATTGAGAAGAACTTTAATGAGGTAAAAGAGAATTGTCTAGTGCTTCCCAAGCCAGTCAGCCTCAAAGCACCAAAACACTGCATCGGTGCTGTTTATTATTAGTTATTCTGGCCACAGCAGCTTCCCTCTTTCCCCACTGCTCTGTACAGAATCGCAGTACGCTGGTAAACCCTGGCAACACAGAAAAGGCCTTTCTGGATAATGCATCAACTCCTAATTGTTCCTAGTCTAGCACAGCTCCAAGATTTTGAAACAGTATATAGAGGACAACAACCTTCACAACTTCATCCAAGAGGAGAAGCTCTGAAGCAAGTATCCACAGATCACTGTATCAGTGTACATTACAATGTGCATTTGCATATGAGATCTAGTTCAATGCTGGGAGGGGCTCAGCTGACCACTGTTAGGCCTGACATGATTTAAACCATGAACCAATCAAAGATCCCAAAAATGAAGAAAGGACTCAAGTAAGGATAAGGGAAGAGAGCCACGCTTGGGACAGGAATAAGTCACAGTGTAAATACAGGGACAAGAACAACTGGGCAGGCAGCAATTCTGCAGAAGATAATCTCATGCCTCATGAACTGAATCTCACTCAGCCTGCTGCAGCAGACAAGGGTCTGTGAGAGTGACTCACTCTCTCCTGTCTGATTTTGCAGGAGCATGCTCAGACACTGTCACGGTGTCTCAGCTGGGAGATGTAATTGCCAGCAAAGGGACTGTGCCTTCCCAGACTGCCTTTGGCAGCTCCTGAATATTTAGGACTTGCTGCTGCTTCAGAGCAAAGACAGGGGGAGAAAGAGCAACAGTGTTAGGCTCACTTATTTGCTTTTGGCCCATTTTGGTTCAAGTCATGCGCAAGGTGAGAGGTGATCAAGCAACTTCCTAAAAGCCTCTTGATTCCAACTACTCAGCCATGTTTGAAGGCAGCTCCACTGAAGAGCCAGACATGAAACCTGGGATCAGGATTTGGATTTCACCGGCTTGACTTTGCCTTTAAGTGGTGCAATAGCTTTCATGCAGGCTGTGCTGAGGAGCTGCTCAGAAACAGGTTAGAGTTTAGTAGTCTCTGCTTGGGAAGATTTCAAACATGGTCTACCCCCCCTTCAGACTCGTTTGGCATCAGGGATGACAATTCACTGCAATCCAGCAGCTGGGAAAGCCCACACACTTGAGTGTATCTCAGTACGAGCTACAATGGGTTTGAAGTTGTACTGAATGTATTTCTAGACTTACTGCCTTCTTTAAACAGTGTTCCTTTTTTTGATACATTTCTAGGTGCTGACATTGGTCCTAAGAAAGGATAAAAATATGGAAAAAGTACTTTGAGATCTATTGTAAACTTTGGGAGATGGTTTCTCAACTGAACATTACATTCCTGTCCCTGGAACAGTTTCCTCTCAACCAATTAGGAAGAACTAAAAATTTCTATGATTCCATGATTTGGGATGGGGGTTCTGTGCATTAGTGATAAAAGACCTCTCTGAGAGAGCTTCACCATGCACATTAGCAGTTTCTAGATAACCATACACAAGTTCCCAGGTACTAAATTAAGACATCAGTGCATTTGCAGTTAGGATTGCAACAGATTCCTTATTCCCATTTTGATTCCCTGTGATGATGTAAGGAGTCAGTAGTGTTCCAGCACCTGGGATCCACACACAGCCCACAGCAAACTCTGCAAACCCTGTACTCTGCACAGCTGAACATCCAGGCTCTGGCTCTACAAATTGCTTAGACTTAATTTTGGGATTGCCAAGAGGCCTCAAATGACTCCCTATTTATGTATGTATGGTCAATTAGCACTAATCACTGAATGATTAAACAGAGACATTAAAAGGAATATTTACATTTATTGTTAGAATTTCCAGGTTTGTCCTCTTAAAAAATGCATTTACAGTACATAACCTCATTAAACAGAGAGTTGTATATGTCATACTGGGGATGTATCACACCAGCTTTACATATTCTCAGCCATCTTTATGGGAATTCAGAGTACCCCTTTCTCTGCAGGCATCAGGAGTGAAATAAAACTGCTTGAACAGGCAAAAGACATAAAATAGGCATAACAGAAATAAAGCAAATTCAAAATATGTGTACCAGAATACTTCAGCTTGGAGAAAAGCCTTGGACTGACACAAACTGCCCTTTCCAGCACCATGGACTGGACAGGCAGCAAAACTTTCTGAGGGGCTCAGATTCAAAGGGCTCTAAGGCAAAGAAAGGTTGTGGTGTGTTGCAATGTCCCATCATTTCTGTGATCACAAAATACTCACTTTGAAGGATAAGGCAAAAACTTTATCTTGGACCTGTCCCAACATCACTCATGGGAAACTCACAGTTACAAATCCTGAATTTGCATTTCTTCATAATGTGGATTTTTTTTCCTAGCATTTGTATTTTCTTGGTTGACTTTAATTAACTTCTTGCTATGCTCATAAACCTGGAGAGGATTTGCTTTAAGCTCTTACATCTCTAGCCTATATTAAGATATTTTAAGCTTTAAACTTCTAGAACATTTAATGGATTTAAACAATTTAGGAAGGAAGGAAAAAGTGCTGGCAAAATGCACCCAACCGGAACAATTTTGCATGAATTTTCTACTTGGCACAACTTAAAATTTAACTTAAGATGGTCTAGAAACTCCTGAATGGACCCAATCTCAACAGAAACTTACTTTATTTCCCATGAAATAAAATGTGGAAAGTTGGGAAAGGAGAAGATGGGAAGCATGGGGGATGGGACAGAAAGAGCTAATGTAAACTGAAGCATAAAAAGACTGCAGTAAACAGTAACTAAAAAGGCTGCTTCAGGGAAGCAGATTTTTGAGTCCATTAAATTAAGAGGCTGGGCTTTCAAAACATGCTGGGAAAAATGGAGTATTTTACAGAAAGCAAATCTAGAAAGAAAATTGAAAGGTAATAGTTATGGGTGACTGTGTGAAAAGAAGCATAGTCGTATACAAAAAGAGATGCTTCTTGTGGTACATGGTGGACCTGACTTTAAAAATGTCTCTCTGCATTATTCATATTTCCAAATATTTATTTTATCTACACTGACAGAGCAGTTCTCTTCCATTTGCTGTCCAATACCCAGAGCATTAATAATGCACCCTTAAAAATTGCCTCCACCCCCATGAAAAACCAGTCCTTCCAGAATGTGACAGGAGCAATTCCTGCAGATAATTTCTCTTTTTACCTGATCGTTAAGGGGGATAGAAAACACCCCTTTCTGCTCATCTCCTCATTTTTACCCACACAGAGATCTTCGGGTAGATGGAGAAACCTGGCTGGTGTTGGTACCAGAGGAAGTGATGACATGAGAGACACAAGTCTTGCCTACCCACACGGGACTGGAAGAAGATCTGTGTCTTGAAGGTCAACTAAATGCATATTTTGGAGTCCCACTCACCCTTCAAGCCGCAGATCAAGCTCTTTCCCTCTTTCTGTGGAAGCTCTGCTCTCCCTTGTAAGCACACTCAACTCTCTCTCTTACTTGGATATGTACAACCTGAAGGAACACAAGCAATGTCAATGATCTTCACCATTCCTGCTCCCTGAAGCAGCCACGACACAATTCATGTCTTTCCATTCATCCACCATTTAGAAAGGAGCTATCAGTTGCTTTTTGCTCAGCCAACTGAACCACAATGAAAATCAGCACCATGAGTCAGTTGTATTTAATGATCTTTAATGTCTCTTCCAATGTAAATTATTCCAGAAATAAAAACATGCACAAGACATCCTCCCGACCTTCACTTTTAGCACTTATGACCCTCAAGATCACAATCAAAATGCTGTGCTATACATATCATAAAGTCTGATTTAAACTGTGACCTTCCTAAAAAGTGAATTACACAAGGATTATCTTATTCTTCTGGTATTTCTAGGAATGGTGTCCTTTGCACACTTGTGAACTGTGTAACTTGCACCAGTTCATTGCTGTAAATGCACGTGTGACTGAGTGGCCTGGCCAGTGGTGGCACAGAAATCAGGCCAGAACACACCAAGTGCTGTGTCAGAGACACGGACTTGGGGGATGCTTCTTCTTCCAGTTTTGTGTTCCTGCTATTCTTGAGAGTTGCCTCCTATATTAACTGATTTGAACAAATACTTCAGTGGTTTAAATACCCCTCCCTGAGAGGTGACTTTTGCATTAACACAGCCGTGAGTGGGATGCAATCTCTCTGTAGATAATATAATGCAGAATAGAAAGGGAGTGGTAGAGGATACACGTAGTCAGTAATCTGTTTATAGGTTCCATGAGTCTGCATCTGCTGTTCAAAGAAATGTTGGGATGGCAGTTTGAAGAAAACCCAGAATGAGTTGCTGTTGGTGTGATACTCTTAGATACCAGCTGGGTCTCAATAGATAGGAAATGCTGCCCCACGGCTTTTGCTGAAGCTGTGACAGCTCCCGGCTCCCAGCAGAACCACACCAAGTCTGCAAGAAGCAGAAAGCCACAGCTCAGGAAACACTACAGGCTTCATGGCATTTATTTGCAGTTCCTCAGACAGAAGGCAAGTGCTCCAGACTCTGCTCTCGAAGAGAGCAGGTGAATCTCAGAGCGAGGTGTGTGCTCACAACTGCAGAGCCCATAACTCACACAGGAGCTGCCTCTGCAAGGACCAGCTTTAAATTCCACTCACATCTCACTGGGCCTTTGCTGTGCAGAGTAGAAAGGAGAATAACGAACCCCCACTTATATGCCTTGCTTGCCCTAATTTTGTTTCTCACAGCAAGTGTAAACTACTTCAGCATTTCCCTCCTTTCTTTTGGAACGAGGTAGAGCAATGCCATTTTAGTCTTGTTCCAAGCAGATTTTTGAATGGGTCCTGAAAGCTTGCTAGTGTGAAAGTAATATAATTCACCCCCTGGATATACAGTTAGGGCTTTCAATCAGAAAGATTTGAAAGCTGTAATGCTGTTTCTGTATTTTCATTTTAAGATCTCATTTAGCAGACCTATGTAATTTTGCTCTGAGGGACCTCTGGGCTGACTCAACAAGCAAAGAAAACCTTTGTCATTGGCCAGTGCTGCCAGCTAAGTTTCCTAAATCTGGAAATACAAGCCAGTTGTTAGCACATGTAGTTTCCACAGTTACTGTGTTGAGTATACACACCAGGCATACTGGGAGAAGGACACAAGGAGAACCAAAGGGGAACTGGAGGTAGATGTGACACCTTGTACACTGGCTGTGGTTCACTGACTGTGCCTCATCCACAAGTATGCCTTTTCCCTGCTGACGTGGCAATAAATAAAGTTTGGATCAGATGATCTTTCAGGGTCCCTTCCAATCTGGAAGTTTGCTTGAAGGTCTTCCAGGACATTTCAGGTGGCCTATCACCATTCTCAGGAGTAGTGTTGCAGTTTTGCTCTCAAAGGTATCTGCAGGGGCATGTAAAATCAGATATCCAGATAAAACAAAGAAAATATGCTTGAAATTAGAACATATGCATTGCAATCTGAATATTTTAATAGCCCTTTCTTATCCACAAGAGGCACTTCTACAAATTCCACACAGCCAAAAAATCCTGAGCAACTGGTGCAGTTTATTTACCACATCTTGTTTTATCTGCTTCTATATTGAGCCAACAGATTTTCTTGACATCTCTGTAGCTGATGTCTTCAATTCCCATTGCACAGAGCTCTGCATCACCCAGCAGTATTTGTATTACCTCACTCACGTGTAAGTGTGGAACCAGAGGCCTCAGGCACTGTCAGTGACTGGGAACACGGTGCCCTTTGTGTTTGCTGAGTGCCTCTCACAGCATGGGAGCTGCAGAGCTTCGGGAAAGCACCTCCTGCTTCAGGAGGGGCACTCGGTGTGGGCAGTGCCTGCGCTGAAGCTCTGCTCATACACCACACTCTGTGAGGCCCCCCAGCTCCTACTGCTCTCCCTCTATGTCAGCATCCTGTTCCCAGGGCTCCAGAGGTACCAGAGGACATCAGCAAAGCTGGGAAACTTTCACCTCTGTTGGGGAGGTCTCCGTGTTCTTAGCAGGGGAATTCTCTCACTGATACAGATTGTCCTGAGCTGGAAGGGAGTCTCAGGGATCATTGATCCAACCCCTGGCCCTGCACAGACACCCCAGCAATCCCCTCCTTGGAATCCCTGGCAGCATTGTCCAAACGCTCCTGGAGCTCTGGCAGCGTCGGGGCACTGCCCATTCCCTGGGGAGCCTGGGCAGTGCCCAGCACCCTCTGGAGGAAGAACTTCTCCCTGACAGCCACCTAGCCCTCCCTTGGGACAGCTCCAGCCATCTCTGGGTCCCATCTCTGGCCACCAGAGGAAAGAAGTCAGTGCCTAATGTCATTAGCTATCCCTTGTCATATGGAACACAGCATAATATGAGCAAACGTCCGCAGTTTGACATTTTGTCTGCACAGAAACTCAGGAGCTGTGAGGCTGAGAACAGCACTGTAGTTTTCCATGCAGAGAGACAAATTCTGACCAAGCCAAGGCGCTCAGATGCTGCCTTGTGCCAATGCTCTTCTCTGCTGTGCTGATCCAAGGCAGCGCCCTCTGCCTGGAGGGATGGAAGGTATTTGGAAACCACAGCTGCCAGGAGTGTGCCTTTGCAATGTGGCTGAGGAAGGTGAGCTAGGAAAATTGCATAGCCATCCCTAGCCTTCAAACAAAAGCATTACTGTGACTGATGGAATTCACATTCAGTTGTGAAATTCTACACCATAAATGAGATTTAAAACATAACAGAACTTTCAAACACTAAGATATTTCCTTATTATGCTACTCTAAATAAAAATAACCATGAAGGGTTTTCAAAAATAAATCAACTAGGCATCTAGGCTATGAAAAAATTCAGCAAAACTCACAACATTGCATAACTCAAATGGTATTTATTTATTTTTAAATATTTGAAGCATCTGACCTTGCCTACTGTCACAGAGAGGATCCTCAACTACAGTGACTGATGTTGATGCCAGTTACTGGGAACTCAAATTTTCTTTTCTTCTGCAATTTTTTGTAAAGCCACAACAATATCTTACAATTTTCTTTCAAGATACAGAGCTGACATGCACTGGCCCAAAGATTTTAAAATTACAGAGAAGTGGGAAAACATAACAAAAAAATGGAACAAATTCTCTGCCCTGAAGAAAGAGCAGTGAGTTATGCAGTGCAGCCATGCCTTGGAACTAGTCAAAATCTGCACTGAAAGTAGATTCTCCTTGACAAACAAAGTAACCCTTTCCATTTTTGCAAACCATAGTCATGAAGTGAACAGATTCAATGAAGAAATATGGAGTAAAATGGTCCATATCCAGCCAGACGGGAGCCCCAGTGACAGACAGAGCCCCTGAGCTGTGGCTGGACAGAAATATTTGCTTGCCTGTGAAATACTGTCTGCTTTCACCTGTACAAGCTTAATTAACCAGTGTGCTGGTGCACTCTGTCTTGCAAAAGCATCTGAAGTTCATCTTCCTACAAAAACAGATTACCAGCAATCACATTCCAAAAGTAGTGAGACTGGTCCTAAAAAACAAAGGTGCAACATATAAAATGGAACCAACATAAGTTTTAGTTTTTTTCATCATGCTTTTGGTATGGACAGAGGAAAGAGAAAAGACTCAAGCCCTACTGAAAATATCTCCCCACAGCCTTGCAGTACACACTGGGCTACAAAGTCCCCTCAGGAAAGCTCAGGTGAAAATTTTCAGCTGTCCAAGCATCTGCTTGTTGTAGGGAGTTTTAAACAAGAAAAATGCAACTCTACAGACAATCTTCATTTTGTCAATGCTCTTCTCAGCAATCAGATAATCCCAAGATTTTACAAGAAGAGGCAGCAAATAATTAATGTACTTGCTTACTAAACACCTCAACTTTATGGACTCCCTCCCCTTATAGAAAGGGAGAACAGCTCCAGCCATATTCCCTGTGCCAGCTGTCAAGTGTTAGCTATGGGCTAATACGGCTTTCAAAACTTTATCATCCAGTGCTGCTAATTAGCCCTAATGGACCTAAGCAATATAAAGTTCTTTGATTGTTTTTACTTGGACATTATTTTGCTTGAACAGATTTTAAGCTGTGGGCAATGCTGTTCTCTGATGCTGCATCCTTCTGCTGAGCTCCCACTGGTCTAGTTCTGCTGTTAGCAAAGCAAAGCAAACCCACAAGGATCACTGGCTGGACCACTTCACAGAGCAAAACACAATCTGCATTTCCTAACAGGAAGAGTATCCAATTACCTCTAGGTTGTCTGTATCGCCATCTGCAACCAAATAATTCCAAATTCTGCTCAGCTCGCTTTTTGGAAATAATGGATAGAGAGCTGTTCACTGAGCTTTTATTGCCAGACATCAGCATTTATTTCCTCCAGCATATCCTAATAGCTCATCCGACTCCACGTGGTCTTTGTTTTGTTCTTTTCTTGTTTCTTTCAGCATCCTGGCTTTAACGGGGTACCACAGAGTTCCTGTTACAAATGTAGGACTAGAGAACAGGATGGCCAGGCTCTGTTCAGGCAGCTGCACACAGAGCTCCAGAGCAGCTCTGGGAGCTCCCAGCACCAACCAGCACTGCAGAACCTTCCACAGCATCTGAACGTGGCCAACACAAGCATTCCTGCTCTGCTTTCTGCCTGATCCAAGATCTTTCCTCTCTGTTCCTCCTCTTTCCTCCCCACACAAGGGCTTTAGAAGATCAGACCTCACCTGTCAGCAATGGACCTGCTCCTTGAGTCAGCAAGTGTCAATCACGCAGCCCATGCTTATCTGAAGTGAAGAGAGAAATAAAGAATGGTGTCCATACAGAAAAGAAGTATGGACAGAAGTGTTCAATGGAATAGTGGAATGTAAACAGACAAGAAATTCTGTTTCTAGTATGACAAAAACATAGGCAGATAGCAATGGAGCTGGAGAATAAACCTGTAGGTGTGGGTTGTTTTCTTTGGCCAACATGAATGATTTATTTTAGAATGACAGCACATCAAATTTCACATATTCCTCTAAAAAGCTTCTGGGTCCTTATTCCCATTTGTGATGTATTGTTCCAAAGATCAAAAATTCCGATTTGAGAAATTCCTGTAAATGTTTTCTCCTAAGATTACTCTAAAGATGCCACAGGTAACATTTACCTGAAGGAAATGATGCACTGGGGTCCTATTGAACAGTCTAAAAAGTAAAACTTAAAAGCAAACTACTTTTCAAGAAAACTTACGAATTTATTTTGAAAATGTGTTCTTTAAAACAAAGAGAATGAGATCTTTAGATTATAACTGAGATGTGTTGGAAACTGCCTGTTCAATATGAGTCAAACCCCAAGAGCCAAAAATGCAAAACAAATTAACATTTTAAAACTTAGAAAAGGAAGGATTTCCCAAAAGAAATCATTAAATCAATATTTATGGTTCTGATCCTCTTACCTCGAGGGAGTAGAGCAGAATTGGAAAAGCATGGAAGGGGTGATTAGAATGATCAGAGATAAGAAACTGTTTCTGACCGTGGGATGACTAGATTGGCATCCTTCTGCCAGGAAATAGAAACCAAGGTGGGAGAGATTAGAGGGCTCTAAAATCATGTTGGACACAGCAAATAATGCTTACTGCTCACAGTCTCTTCTTTCTTGTGATTCAAAGGTTTTTGGAGGAAAAGAGCAGTTTTCATTCCTGATTATGTTGTGTGAAAAACTCCAGCAGGATGACTTAGTGAGTGGCAGATCTCCACTGTATCTCCAATTTCAAATCAATGGGATCTACACCGCTAACTCCCTGAATACCTCAATGCAAATTGCCCCACAGAACTCAGCAATCCTTAAGAACAGCAATTCTTACCTCTGCTCTCTCCTGTGTACAACCAGACAATGGCAACTGCTTCTAACAGGCATTTAACCCAAGGAGAAACAAAACAAGCAGAGCATGCAAATAAACTAAATTCATGGGAATTTATGTTTATTTTTCAGACCATCATGCAAATTTTTGAATTCTTAAATCTGAACAGTTTGGTGGTAGATTACACACCTCCAGCATGGTGATCAAAATTGTCCCAAAGCTCAGCTCTCAAACAGTTTTCAGATCTCAGCACATAAAGTCATGGCATTGAGGAAGGAGCAGAAAGGTGGCAGCTCCAGCAATACCGGATGTTCAGGGAATGCTGTTACCCACCTGGTACAGCCTTTGGCATCGGATTTCCTCCCAGAAGCCAGGCTATTCCCAGCAGCTCAACCTCCAAAGGACTTTCTCATTTTCTGTATTCAGCTCACCTGCCAAAATGTAGCTACACTGAAGGGTCGGAAACAAAAATTAATTAAATACTTTTTGATCAAAATACAAATCTGCCAAAACTAAAGCTTCCAGCATGATTTGGGCTACTTGAAATATGCAGCTTGCTCCAAGTAGGAGAGAAAGCTACAGGACATTTCTGAAAATGCCCCAATAGCTGCCACAGAAGTGCCCTCATTCCCAAACTTCTTCAGGACTGGTTCTAACACATAAAACTCACTGTCTTTTGTTGTTCAACCCTGGACAGAGTGAGGAAAGGGAACTGCAAACACATCAGGTTATGTCACTTCAGGAGGCAAACTGAGGCCCTTGAACACGGAAAAAAATCCTCTGTGGGGCAGAAGGAAAATTAATGTTCTCAGCTTGAGGTCTCTGGTCTCTCCCCCCATCTACCTTAAGACCTGCTTAGTAACAGAGTTTCACTGCAGCTTCAGCTTTAAAGGTCAACTTCTCTCAGAACCTCAGCTTGAGGCTTGGAGTGTTTTAGCTAGGCTTTGAGCTGGGTGAAGGAACATCATTTCAATTTCTTAACACTTTAAGTGTCCTATTATCAGATTAAATGCAAAATATCAACAGTAGCACTGTTGCAAGCTGACTTGATTTACACTTTGTGAAAATTCAGAAGGGTAGAAATCAGATGAATGTGCTGGGACACATTAGGAAACAAAGAACAGAGATGGTTTGTGATCCCCATTTTCTGTACTTAGCATCTTACAACAGGGAACTGGACTTTTAACCTCCAAATCATGATGTGAAGAAGGGTAACTACCATTTGAAGGGACTGCTTCAAAAGACATAAAACTCATAATGAAGGTTATAGAGACAAACCAAAACTTTTAAGGGGAATAAAGCAAGTAATAGAGAACAATTTCATGCAGCTGGACAACTTACTCCATTACAACTACAGCAATCTACTGCTAATGAGCAACTTCACCATTAACAATTAAAGCTTACTTAAGTGAAAATACGAATACACTGTCAGGAACCAAAAGCCCCCATAAATCCAACATGCTGTTTCTTACACGACAAAGGTTTCTGGGGTTAAATGCCAGCTAAAACCTAAAGCATCCATTTCCCAAATGGTAACTTAGGCCAGGTGAAGCTCACGGCCCAAGCCTTTCAACAGGAGCATGCAGCAAAGCTTTACAAAGGGCATTTGGTATCCAAGACAGGAGCCCTACCTTTGAGTGCTCTGGCCACTGAACTTCCAGACAAGGTGGAAAAATAGAAGTCAAGCCCACTCCCTGAAACATCTTGAAACAGCTGTTCAATAAGCAGATAACTACTGGACTGCGTTTTAGCATGGCTCCCAAAATTCATCATACCATAAGCAATTTTGGATTATCTCCTATTGGCACAGTAACAAACAAGTAGTGAGTACTGATGTTCACCAGAAGCTCTGGGAGAGTGACCAGGGGCAGAAAGGTAGGAAGGATATTACACCAGGGCCAAGGGATTCACACCTCTTTCCCTCTGTCCCTTCATTAATCCCTCCTCACCAGCCAATTCTCCATCCCTAGAAAGGTGTGCTCCAGCTCCCTGGGGAATTGAGGAGTCAGCCACTGCTCACTCAGAGAGCTGAGCACAGGGTCAGCCTTGCCTGATTTCCTCCAACCTCGCCTCAGGACTCTCTCTCCAATCTTCTTAAGATATATTCAGGCTTCTGCATCGGGGGAGAGACCTTAGATCTTAAGGAAAAACCTCTTATTTCCCTACCATGCCTCAAGAGATGGATCAGAGAAAGTCTCATTGCTTTCCTTAGTTTTCTGGGCCTGCTGCCTTTGCTGATCTATATGCAAACAACACACACTGGTGTATAAACAGCCCCACATTTCCTCCTTGCTCTCCATACAGAGTAATTCCAGAATTTATGAGGCACCGGGCAGGAGAACCAAGCACAGGGATGAAAAAGCTACAGTGGGAATCTTCAGAAAGCAAACAAAGATAAACTTTCCATGCATAAGTAAGATGTGCAAGAGTCTTTTGTGGAAAAATATGTACGTAAATATTCACATACTAGTATCCTTGTAGCCAAATTTGTGTTTGATAATGTGTAGACTGGTTCCAAAATAGTCTATACTTATAGCTACAGGACTCATGAAATTTATAAAGACTCAGTGAATGAAAAGAAAGCTCTATGTTCTTGAAAGATATCACCACAGCTGCAGTTCAACTACCTTAGCTGCATGGAAACTTCCATGGAAATCCCTATTTTAAAACATTAACATGGTTGAAAGAAAGGGAAACAGTAACAATCTTAATTCTCTAAGTGTGATTCTAGAAAGGATTACCATGAAGAGTCAAATACTCTTTCTTAGTTTTAAACCTCATATATAAATTCCTGTCACAGCAAAGGCCACAAGCTGGGAGGACATAAAATGCTAACCAGAGTCCCCATCAAATATTGTGCTTATTTATTGTATAATTTAGATTAAGATAACTTTCTCATTGCTGTAGCACTACTGGATTGTTTTCTGCCTCTGTTTGCAATGGGCATAAACCTGAGTGCTGATTTTTAACAACAGGCTATTGAATAACCCCAGGAATGAAACAAAAAAAAATTCTTATCTAAAGCTGGCATGAAATTAAACCACTCAGTATAAAGCTGCTATGACATTAGAATTCGTGTTGTAGAGATCTGTTTACCACAAATTTCTGCTGCAGTGAACAAGACCCTCTAGGCTTATGCATACAAAGCAATCATCATGTCCCCTGTTCAGCTTGTTGGATGAGGCTTGTGAGGAACAGCTAAAACTCAATTTTTCCAGCTTTAACCTGGAAGCCAAAGATACTGTCCTTTTCCCCTTTAGCCCACAGCTAAGAGCACATTCAGAAGAAGCTCATCATCGCAGTGATGGAGAGATGCTCCCACGCCTGCCTGCTGTGCACTGGGACAGCAGAGCAGAGAGCAGGATGTGCCAAAGGACAGCAGGTACCATGCTTCCACACAACATACAGGAAATTCAAAGGGACTCCTGTCATGTTTTGGTGGTTGGTTCTAAGCAAGTAGATTGGGTAAACTCTTCCAAGACTGGCTCTCTAAGCCCCTGGGAGCCTGGGAGAATCAACCTTTGCTCCCAGAAAACAGCAACAATGGAAGAAAGCAAATAATTCCAGGGTTATTTTTGCTGGCTGTACTGCCACCTCACTGCAAAATACTCAGAACCATAGGAGCAGAGGCCTGCAGCACACAGCTTTTTTTTTTTTTTTTTTTTTTTTAACCAGCCAGGGCTGACATGGGAGAAGCAGCCAATATTGTATGGCTCCTCTCTTTCAGAGCTGTTTACCTGCTGGCTTCTCCTAAATGGGAAGACTAAGGTGCCGTGCTCTGACCCTTATGTTAAAATCCTGGGACAAAGGACACCCCAAAGCATCCTGAAGAAGGCTCTACTACCTGTTTCTGAAGTCTGTTGCTGGAAAAACTTTCCTACAGATTTTCCTGTAAAGGAAAAGCCAAGAGAACTCCTGGCTGGAGTACAAGACATTTACGGGACTGAAGGAGGCAGGTGAGAATGGCTGCACTTAAAAGAGCAAGATGAAAAGTGAGAAGTGTGAGGATTACACTCAAGCTGAATCTGCCCTAGTATGAGGAAGGAGAGCAAAAAACCTCAGGTGACCTGGCACAATTGCACATACACAATCCCAGTTGAATCTGGAATTTTCAAACTTATTAACTATAGCTGCGTACCAGAGCAGATCCCAGAAATATAAAATTGATCTGGAAATTAAAGCAAAGATCCTATTTCTTTCAAAATCCAATATTTTGGTTTCTGATGTCTTCTGAAAGCTAAAAACATCAAAGTCATTAATTCACACAACAGACACTTCACTAACAACAAGAAAACTGCTTTGAACCACATTCCAAAATACGTACTCCCTTTACACGAGAGATAACTCTTAAGAATTCATTCTACGACAAAGAACCCTCTTAGTTCAAGTCCCTCTGCTTCAAACAATGCTCTCTGATCAATACAAATCTCACAGTGTGGTGGTTGTCTCACTGTGAGCTTTCAACAGCCGTGAGGCAATTATTTAAACTACACCTAGGATTATCTATTAAATAACTGAGGACGATGAACCATTTGGAGAGGGAGGAATCAACAACAGAATGAAAACATGTATTCAAGACCTGCAGCCTCTCCCAGACAGGATTTCACAACTGGCCAAATGTACTTTACAGCATTATGAGGACGGTGCAAACTCTTTGGTGGTTGTACATGAGCAAACTCGTTCTTATTGAGCATTCCTGTAAGGAAACCCTGGCACGCCTGGTACAAAATGAGCCTGGATCCCTGTCTTTAGAGCATACCTTGCTGGTCTTGCCACAGAAGGGAGATAAAGCAATCATTTGTGTTTAAAACTGTATAAAACTGGGCCAGATCCACACTGCTGAAACAAGTCGCAGAAATTCAACACACTCACACCCCTTATGAAAGATGAATTGCTGAAAAAACATCCCTGCTTTTAGAGAGGCAAAACAATGAAAACCTGATGTGCAAAATTGGTATTTCATGCCAACCTAGGACGTTGCCGATGCGGCATGGGGTTTTAACATGCACTTATCTTCGGCACATTTGAGATTCCAAACCTGCCTACCCTTAAGCACCAAAACAAAAAATTACTGAAAACCAGAGGATATTAAGTACCCTCCCTATACTGGAGCTGTGAAAGTGGGTCTGGGCAGTAATCATTTCCATTTCCTAAGAAGAAGAACAAAGTGTCGCTGTTGAGCTGCTAGCAGAGAGAAGGAGTCCAGCTCTTCAGTGTGGCCAAAAAAGTGTATTTTATTAATTAATTCCAACCTATATAGACTTTCAAAGGTCACCCAGATTGGTCAGTTCAAAACCTCCCCCCAGGCCGATTGGCCAGGCTGGAATGTCCTTACCTCGAGAGACCATTGAAAACAACATCCAAACTTTATCTTTGTTTATAAAGCACAAGAAGAAGAGAGAAAGAATTCTCAGGGGAAAGGTCTGTGCTCACTACAACAAAGGAAAAGGAATCTATACTGTCTCTAGAGTGAGCTGAAAAGAGAAAATGATGTCACAACTAAAAACAGCTCCACAGAACTTCAGTTAAAAATTGCAGATTCATTCAACCAAAACCAGTGAAATGTTCTCAATTCTGACTAAAAAATTGATTGTTGTAGAATTTTTAGTTTTATTTTCAGCATTCGCATCTTTTATTTAAATCCTTTTCCATGCTGTACAAAAAGCTGAGGGACTTCACATTTTCCTTTTTTCCTTTGATTTGAACAAAAAGGAAATACGAATAGAAATATTTAATATTCTTGATATAAAATGAAAATATAAAATAAAAAAATTGAGATGTTCTCACACAAAGCTTGTACCTCACCTCACCGAATTGATTTGGTAGTATTTTGGAGAGCTTATACGGATGTCCTGTTCCGCTCTAAAAGGGGGACTCAGGAAGGATTCTTTTAGTGGATTTCTCAGACAAAAAATGAAGCACAAACGTGGCAGTATTATATCTGAGAACTGTTTATTGATAAAGAAGGGTAAGCATTTCTACCAGAGGGGGACAGAAAAAGGATCAAAGAGGGGAAGAGAGAGGCGGAGAGATAAAAAATACCAAACAGATCGTTACTGCTGTACTCCGCTCGCCCTGTCAATGAGGTTTGGCAGATGGAGCTGTGCGCTGCAAGCTGCGAGAGTCTGCGTGGCTCCCGTGGCGGCTGGGCGCAATTTCTGAACAGTGGCAGCTGCATGTGCCTTCCGTGGGTGGAGAGCAGGAACACGACTCGAGGCGGTCAGGGTCGGAGCACGGTGGCTGCAGGCAGCGGTGGTAGCTCCAGGCTGGGTGCTGGCAGGGTGGAGGCAGCAGCAGTGGCTCTGTCGAGGAAACAGCTAGCACGAGGTTGTCGTGGCGATGGAGCTGCCTTGGGCAAGCAGCAAAGCAGAGCAGGACACGGACAGGCAGGACATGGACAGCCAGGACAGCCAGGAAAGGAGCAGACTGCAGGGAGAAAAATGCGAAAGCGGGGAGGGGGCAGAGCTTACCCTCCCCGTTCCCTCCGAGAAACCCCAAGAAAATGGCCGCCGGGCTGTGCCACAGCCAACTGCCTTTATGTGCTTGGCACTCCCACAGCGTGACTTCCCGCGCATTTTTCCCGGGCATCCGGGGATCTGCCCCGCCAGCAAGGGGGGCGGGGCTTGCCGAGCAGCAGTGGAAGGTTCCTGTCTCCTGATTGGCTGCCAGGTTAAGCTTCTCTGGGGACAGAGCTCCCCGCACGTATACAGACCCTAAGGTGATTGTTCACCTCAGGTATAACGTATGTTGAGGCATAAATAAAAATTAGATCGGGCTCTCACAACGGAATGGTTAATTTCATAGAGTTGGCAACAGAAGAGATAAGATTTCTGCCTTTGCCAAAAGGACAGAAAAAAGAATGTACAGTGTCCTTTCTCCTGGAAATGTGGAAGGCAGGACACAAGAAGAAAACAAAACCAGACACAAAATCAAGGAGCTTGCCATTAAGGCATTTCTATTACAACATTAGCACTCATTTTTAGATCTAAAATCAGATTTTATTCTGAGACATTTTATGTGACATGCATAATCTTGAATATTTTGTAGGGCAACACAATTAACATAGCCAATAACTTGTACAGCAGAACATTATTTTATCCTTTATGTGCTCTGATACTTGCTTATATTGTAAAATTACTGGGAATTTAACGGGAGAAGAGAGTTTGCCACATAAAACCATCTGATCTCATGCAGACCTTCTTACCGTAAGCTCATACATACAACATACGTCCAGCTTTGTACTAGAGACTATTCATTCACTGGCCAGTGTAGTTAGTTCTTTTCTGGTTTGGTAATAGCTGAGGAATAATCCCCTGGCTTTGATCACCAGAAAACTGTAGCAGAAGTGGTATGAATAATCCTACTGACTCATAATTATGTCTTACTGTCATTGTCTTTAAAATTTTTCATACAAAAGATTAAGAAGTAATCAAATTGAGGAAAAGCTTCAGTGGGATGAGAGGTGTCTGCAGTGCTCCACATGATTATGTTTATATCATCTCTAAAATGACAAAGAAAACTGTTTCATCACCAGCTGTGGGCAATTCACTTTCCCAATTCATTGAAATCAAGACTTTTCTCTTTTTAGAAAGAAAGAAGAATTATTTTAATGCATTTAATTTGAAACAAACAGCACAGCAGAGCTCTCAGGACCCCCACTCAGAATTACTGTGGTCTGGTGGCCCAAACCCAACGAGGTGCATAACATTAAAACAAACCAACCAAAACAGGCTGTATCCTAAAGCCAAGAAGAACAATCAGCATGAGAAGTGGGACTTTATTTTATTAAAGAGCATCAGCTGTAATGCCAAAATGACTGTTTGGACTCATCTAAGCTGAAAACTCATCACTGAAAGGAAAAGTGGCTTTATCAAGTCATTTCTCACAAGAAAAACTGTCCCAAATTACTCTTGTTTCATCTGCAGAGACAAAATCTCATGGGTTTGTTAGAAATTCCTGTTTTCTGTTAGACCAGATTCTTGTGTCCAGAGTGAAAACCAGTCTCATAGACCCCTAGACATTTCTCCAAACAGACGCAGAACTCATTTCTTGTGGAGCCATGACAGAGCACGTTCCCTCTACACTCCCTCACCTTGGAGTTTGTCTGTTCAGGTGGGAAGATCCTGGAGCAGCAGGACCTTGCCACACCGGTCCAGTGAGAACTGTCACACTGAGCAAAGCCAGGTTGCCACCTCGGCACTGGCCAGCAGTGACCACCCAAGGCAAAACAAAGACAAGTACATGGACAGAATTACTGTTCCCTGCAATCTGTAGCCGGAGGGTTTCTGAAGCTGAAGACATAGGAAGGACAGACTGCTGTGCTTAATATTCAACTGCACATGTTCTCTACAAACATCTCTTTCACCTGCACCTTCACGAGCGTGTTTGGCCTCCTTTTATGTTTCTATTTTAGGTCTCCAAAACATCCCATGGACATGAATTACATGATGTAAATAGAGCATGTCAAAATAAGGTGGGATTTTATTTGCTTTAAACCACAAAACTAGTAATTTTACCAGGTTGCCCACATGGGTTAACTCGGAGCAACAGTCAAAAACCACCTTCAAATCATCTTCTCCCTCTCCTCTCATAATGACTTTCTAGACCATTTTCCTTTCTCCTCTTACTCACAGTTTTCTCCAGGGTGACAGTTTAGATCAGCTTTTCCCCTGTGTAGAAGCTGTTATATTCTTCTTAGCCTTCTCTGCATCTTTTCTATTTCTGCCCTGTAAACCCGAGTGACCAGAACCCTACCAGCACCCCAGGGAAATGTAGAGTGACACATGGAATACACAATCACATTTGCAGGACCTAGTACTCCACCTACCTACAATGACAGCTTTCCAAGAAAAACAGCCACCTTCAGATCCACTGGCTAAGCACTGCGGCTCTGGACATGGACCATACATCATCCACCTTTGTGGGGCTTTGCTTAGGAATAATACAATGTATTCCTCGTCCCAATTGCTTTCCTCATTAGACACACGTGCCAACTGTGCATTTTATGCAAAGTGTAACAAACATGACAGTGAGGAGATGTTGGAGTGGTAAAGAATGAATAAACTTACCATCAGTACTTCTGTCCTGCTCAACAACAGCAGCAGAGGAAACCAGAAACAGAAGTCAGGGACGTGCAAATGCCTCATCCTCTTACTTTGCTGAATGAGTAGAAAGACCAAGAAATTATTTTGACTGCATGAATTTGTAACAGTGACTAAAACTACTCACAGAAACTGGATGTCATAGCCAAAAGAGTACTCCTTTTATTCCTCAGGAACTTCATTTAACTCATGTTTGATCCTCCCAAAGGCACTTTCTTTTGATAAAGCCCTACCTTTCAGGTAAATAAGAAAAAACATGCATGAAAAAGATAAAAGAGAACTGCTTATTCACTACAGATATATGATGAAAAAAAAGTTGTGTCTACTGGTGAGACACCTTCTGGCCTTAGGGTGCCACCACTTCCTGACTGAGCTTTGACTAGTCAAGCAAAACCATACCCATCCTCTCCTTCCTTTCAGTAATTTTTCATCTGCTTTTTCTCATAATATACATAAAAACTCAAAGTACATTTGGATAGTAGCTGTGCATACCAGAAACTTTTTGCCCAATATTCATTTTTCATGGCTTTGATGTGGAAAGGCTGTAAGGAAAGGCTCTTTCCTTTATTCTCCCTATCTGTAACTGCCTTCTTTTTGTTGCAATTGTGCTGGCTCTGCTAAGGGACCTCAAGGGCTGTGCCCAGTTCTGGGCCCTCCTGGCCAGAGAGCCCTGGAGGGGCTGGAGTGTGTCCAAGGAAGGGAACAGAGCTCGGAAGAGGCCAGAGCACCAGGATGTTGCTGTGTCCTTCCTGTCCCTGACCCCGCCCCCCTGACCCCTCCTGACTGGATGTGAGTCAGGACCGCCCCTCNGCCCTCCCCGCTGTAGCGGGGGAGCGCTGCCCCAGTTTTCTGCACTGCAGTACCAGGAGTGGCTGAGGGAGCTGGGAAAGGAGCTCAGCCTGGAGCAAAGGAGGCTCAGGGGGACCTTGTGGCTCTGCACAACTCCTGCCAGGAGGGGACAGCCGGGGGGTCAGGTTGTTCTCCCAGGGAACAGGGACAGGAAAAGGGGAAACAGCCTCAGGCTGGGCCAGGGGAGGCTCATCTTGGACAGCAGCAGGAATTTCTCCATGGAAAGGGTGCTCAGGCCTCGGCAGGGGCTGCCCAGGGAGCTTTGCAGTCCCCATGCCTGCAGGTGTCCAAGGAAGGCCTGGAGGTGGCACTCAGTGCTCTGGGCTGGGGACAAGGTGGGTGTTGGGGACAGTTTGGACTTCATGGGCTGGGAGGGCTTTTCCAGCCTCAGGGATCCTGGGATTCTGTACTTACGAAATTCAAATTTCTGTAAGAACTTCTGTTGGAAGAAAACAAAGTAAAATTTGAAAAAGCTACAAGAAAGATGAGCAGGCAGCCTGGGTCTGTTTTTCTCATGGAACAAAAGCTCAGGCACAGGAAGCCTGCAGCCTCCACATTAATGTCACAGCACCTCCAAGACTTGCCTAACCTTGAATCCTTCTATCAAACTGCCAGAGGTAAAACACCAATTCCAGTCATTCATATACACACAGGATTAGCAGCTATTGAGTAGAGCTGTGCCATGAGAGATGTGGGAACACTCAAAATTTTCAACATTTGATAGAGAGTTTTGTTTTTCAGGTATGTGAAACCTATGGCACACAGTACACAGGCACAAGGAAGCAGCACAAGTCTCCCTGTGTTCTGTCCTCAAAGGCTCCCAGCAACACAGAAACCTCTCTGTGAATCCATCCATGATCCCAGTTACAAACCACATACTTAAACCTCACCTATTCCTGCTAAAATAATGCAGTCCAACAGCAGCTGTTTTCTATGTCTCAAAGCCCAGGAAGTCAGAGTTGCTGCACCCCAAGACTCTTCTCCTTTGGAATGTACAGAGGAGCATTACAAAAAAGGTCTCGATGTTTCCAGCATTCAAGAAATGGGATTAAAACCAGAATGTCTCATTTATCAGGCTCCGAACTTCAGCACCGCTCAACAGAAAGTATTTCATGGGCACTGCTCCTTAATCATACGTTTCTCTGCACTAAAAATGTCAACTCCAATTAGGGGATGAGTTACTTTTGGTTCTGGCTGAACCAGTCCCCTCACTTACTTTGACTATTTATCTCCTTAGACTTGAAATAGTTCCAGTGCCCAGACTGTCCCACATCAAAAGTCAACCAGGTGATATTTGACTTGTGGTCCTATCATGGAGGCCGAGTCATGAACAGACACATTTCACATTTTTGGCTCACCAGAGCTCACCAATGTTCATTTGCTCCAGAACTTCACCTGAGCATTGTGGCTGAAAAGCAGATGATGGATTCCTCATTGCATGTCTGAGCTGGCAGCAAGCAAATGAATGCTGTAATTCAATGAGCTTGCAGTTTCATTCTGAACAAGTACAGCTAACTCTGCCTAGCAGCTGGCTTAGCAGAAAATTTCCACCTTTTTTTATTACATGGGCACCAGTTTAATGAAAAGGAAGCCAAAATGGTGACTTGCACATTTGTGAAGCTGAAAGATTAAGATAAACCACAAGTGAAAGAAAACACAGAGCTACAAAACAGCTAGGCCATGATACATCTCCCAGCAGCAATGTAATTCAGGCATGATTTTAAAACAGACAGAAACTCTATAGGCAGCAGCAAATAAATCAGAGAGGCTACAAGTTCAAAAGCTAACTGTGTATATATGATTCAAAGGCAGCCTGCTGTCAGGTATTGACAGGACACAGTATTTCTGCAATCATCTGGCCAAAGGGTTAACGGGATAAACAGTGACAGGCTCACACAGACACCACGAGGAGAAATATTGACTCAACTCTGGCCTCAGATGCCTGCCTGCAGCTCTCCTTAGCATGAGTGACTCCATGCACGTGTCTGCTGTCAGCATTTTGCTCCCAGACGTTCCCTATCAGGAAGCATTTCAAATCCATTTCCTTCATTGTTATTCAGCCTTCCCTCTCAGCAGGCACTGCCAGATGCAGCAACTTCCTCAACCACTCCAGGAAGCTGCTGTCTTCACTTATTTATGCAATTATATTTGGCTGCTTTCTTTAGTATGCAAAGGAGGTTGGTACCCAGAAACACAACACAAATCGTTGTGTGTACTCAGCTGACCTCCAAAGGTCACCTCCACCCATCTAAATCCAGTGCACATTTGGACATTAATCCCTCAAGGATCTTCTGGGCTCAATTAGATATTTCACCAGCCTAAGTGTAGAAGTGGCGCAGAGCTCACTTAAAACTAAAAAAACTAAAAAAACTAAAAAAAACCAAACAAAAACCCACACAGAAAACAAAAATCTGCTAAAAATATCTAATCTTTCCTCCAAATACATTTGTGACATTTATTTTTTTCTGAATCCAATTGCTTTGTATTCTCCAGTGACATGGTGATAGTTAGTAGTTTATTATATCTTAAAGTCCACATGGCTGCTCAACCAAATGCTGTGTAAAGCACCACTGTAAAGAGAGATACCTCATGACTTCAGCCTACTCCTTCCTACCGTTAAAGGCATTGGCAGAATGGCTTCTAATCATCCAGAGGCTGCCATGAGAAAAAAATTGTACTCTGATCCTCAGAAAGACATTCAAGCTTTTGAATAGTTGTCTCAATACACAGAGAGGGAAGAGAAAAATTCATAATAAACTCAGGTTCCCAAGAACTGCTAAGAGAAAGACATGGCAGGAAACTTCGTGTTAAAACTAAGCAATAAATTCAGAAAAAAATTAAAGCTAGAACTGCAGAAGAGAAAACACCTACAAATACAGTAGAAAGGAATACTATGCCTAAAGAAGTGAACATGCATTATAGATTCTTTGAAGATTTTCTTATTTCTGTGGAAAAACAACACTGCAAAAGGTCATACAAGCCAAGAAACACTCTCCCTGTAGAAACAAGTTTGAATTTTAATAAATCAAACCTTTATCGTGTTTCCAAAAGACACAATTGTAATCATTTAGTGTCAAGTCTGGTGTAAAACGAGCCATTTTCACCACTCATTTGTGCATCAAAACTACAACTTGTAGTTGAACAAAGCTTCTCTCCAGAGAAAAATCCATGCTTGATTGAAAGACTCCATGTGATGGAGAACTAACCACATTTCTCAGGTAAGCTGCAGCTGATGATTCAGCAAGGCCAAGTGCCAGGTCCTGCCCTGGGGTCACCCCAAGCTCTGCAGCTTCAGGCTGGGGCAGAGGGGCTGAAAAGGGCCTCTGGGGAAAGGCCCTGCAGAAGCTGAAGTGTGTCCTGGGAAGGGAGCAGAGCTGGGAAGGGGCTGAGGGAGCTGGGAAAGGAGCTCAGCCTGGAGCAAAGGAGGCTCAGGGGGACCTTGTGGCTCTGCACAACTCCTGCCAGGAGGGGACAGCCGGGGGGTCAGGCTGTGCTCCAGGGAACAGGGACAGGACAAGGGGAAACGGCCTCAGGCTGGGCCAGGGGAGGCTCAGCTTGGACAGCAGCAGGAATTTCTCCATGGAAAGGGTGCTCAGGCCTCGGCAGGGGCTGCCCAGGGAGCTTTGCAGTCCCCATGCCTGCAGGTGTCCAAGGAAGGCCTGGAGGTGGCACTCAGTGCTCTGGGCTGGGGACAAGGTGGGCATTGGGCACAGCTTGGATTCCATGGGCTGGGAGGGCTTTTCTGGCCACAGGGACCCTGGGATTCTTGTATTATTCTCATTGATAAGGGGCTGTCACCTATTGCCAGTCCAGTTGTCTGTATTTGGCTCCCAGTCACCTTCTGGCATTATCTAACAAGCCTCTGCTATCAGAAGCCTTCCCTGTGTACAGGGAGAGTGTGTGAGGCCCTGATTGCATTACTTCAATATTCACATTGGGTGAACTTTGTAGCTTGAGTTTCCCAAGCATTTGTTCATTTTTGCAGGCCTTTTCAAAGCATGTATTTTAAAATAAAACAACATATTTCAGCAACAGCATCATAAACATTTGGCCAAAACCAATACCACCTTGCTCTTTCTGCAGGCTGTTTTCAGTGTTCAAGGATCTCATCTTATCAGTCAGGTATTGTAACCGAACGCTAATGTTCAATTGAAACTAATTTCCAAATAATTACTCATTTAGAAAAAAAACCCACCTTTTTATCTTAGATATAGGGGCAAGAAATCACTTTAAGTTTTGAACAACCTGCAAAGGAGCTCAGTGATTTAATACATATGGTATCAAAAGAATGAAACCCAAAGCAAATGAGATGCCCCATTTTTAGAATAGACTCTAAGAGCCAGGCTGCAAAATTATCTCACAAGGAGGATCCAAAATCACTGAGCACTAGACGGAAGGCACCTACACCATGTCAGGCACTGCCCCTGCACAAATATCTCCATGTGCTCTGATCCAGAGCCCAGAAGTCTCTCTGAAAAGCTTATGTTCAAAAACGCTGGGCTGTGATCTGCATTCTCACCTGAAGAAGTCTGTAGAAAAGTACTAGGACAGAGCATTGAATTCCTGCAACTGTTTCCAGGCTGGGTTTTCCAGGTAGATGTACCAGAAGTGCCATCTGGAAGACAAGACTGCTTCTCCAGCACTCTCACCCCTGCTTTTTAGGTAGAAGCCCTTCCCAGCATCTGCTCATGGTCTCTGGGACAGGAGTTCAGCTCAGACTGAGGAAAGGAAGATTAAATGTTTGTTTTTAAGGGAAGATTTAGAGTCAGAGAGACACATGTAAAATTACTTTAGGTAACATCTATTCAGTTACATGGATCTAATAATTTTTGTCACTAAAAACCAAACAGATTTGCTTACCCAGAGCATTGCAAGATTTTTGTTACAACTAAAAAGCTCAGATGGAACACAAGAATGTAAAAATATGGTCAAATGATAGACAGGAAAAAATCCCCCTTAATTAGGAGCTGTCATGTACATAGAAGCTTAGCAGACACTGAACTGAGTCCTTGAATTGAGTCCTCGAATTTCTCCTAATAAGTATTTCCATTAATTATCATGGCTTAAGAAGAGGGCTACTTAAATCTGGTATGCCACAAACTCAGAGGTCATCCTTAGAAAATATTCTAAAGAATACTTTGGAGGTACTGGAAGTCTTTACTGTCACAAGGAAACAGGATGAAATCTAATAGAAAAAAAAAGTCAGTTCCTTAGGAATTTCATAGAAAGGTAAATTATTTTGAAAAAAAATAGAGTTCAATGATTGCAAACACTGAAGTGGAATGAGATCTTTAAAAAAAAATACAGTAAATGTTTCTTTATTTCCAATTGTTTCCCATTAATGAAAATTCACTGTTAAATATTCTCACAGATGTACACCAAAAAAAAAGAGTAAGTACTGAAATGGGGAACTGCACCTTCTCAGAGTTCTGCATAACACCCAGTTTAAGCATAATGCATATTTTAAAAAGTAACAACATTGCAAAGGGCATATTCTTTCAGAAATATTATAGTATTACACCTTAAGCCACTATTCATCCAGCCCTTGAATCATTTAATTTCCTCCCAAAGATAACAGTTATTTTGGTCTGTTTGACAGTATTACCTTTGGACAAAGAGCATGCCCTGTTGAACCCAATCTCATCAGTGCTTCAGCTGCTTTCCTAATAATCTACCTTTTGATATTCTTCTATTTTGAAGTCTCTGGTCACACAGGCACTGCAATATTCTTCATGCAGAAAATAAAATTGTACAGATATACTTGGAGAATAATGCAAACCCTGTATAAGTAAGCTAAATGCTCAGTGGGGCTTTTATTTTTTAATAAACTGAGAACAACGATCTCTTGCAGTGTTCTTGATTCTTTCATCACCCAAGTGTTTTGTTTTAAATATGATTAAAGAACTATTGTGTTATTCTGTGACCGATTTAATGGAAATGCAAATACACTCAGCTGATGAACAATACTCTGTAATTCTGAAGTACTTATTTCTCTTTTTGTATCGTTCAATACAGCTTTTGTCACAGAAACATCAGAAATACTGTTGCTCTCTTAATGGGCTATGGATATGAACAAAGTTTGGGTAATTAGGAAAAAAAAACCACCTTTTTTCTCTAATCTGTGAAAAGTAATTTGAAGCTATTTATTTTCCTTCTTAAAAATGGCAACATTAAACTGAAATTATGCAAAAGTCAGTATCATTTAAGAGTAAGAGGACAATAGAGTTAACCCAGATCAGCGCTTGTTCTTTATCTCATCAGTTTTGCTGTTTTCTTAAATAATTTTAATAATTGGCTGTCTAGGTTTGAAAGACAGGTGTCTGCTAAAAGAAGTGGAAACCTCCCTTAGAAGAGAGGATGCGCCCCCCCCCCCCTTCCCTCAGAATTGTTTTAACTTTGGAATCAAGGGCTTTCAGGCAAAGATATGGGGAAAGGAATATAGATACTAGTTCTTTACTAGTATCTATAGCAGAGTAAACAAGCAATAACGAGAATAGCAACAACAAACAAAAACCAGAAAAACCCAGTGACAGATGTCCCTGGGCTGCCAAGCACTTTCCCATTTGGTGCAGCTACGTTCACCACCAGCAGGGGCGCTGTTGAGCTCCCAGCCAGGCAGGGCAGGTACGATGACTCCTGAGCAGCTGCAGGGGGCGCTGTGGCGCGAGGTCAGCTCTTTGNGCAGCTGCAGGGGGCGCTGTGGCGCGAGGTCAGCTCTTTGTCTCATGCGGATAATGGCAGGTGGCTGGGTGGCAGGAAGGCGTGCAGCAGGGAGCTCAGAGCAGCGAGCTGGAACGGCAGGGCTGGCTCACCCGGGCTAGCCAGCAAAGGTGGCAGGAACTCTGCAGTTAGAGCAGACACCATGGTGCATTCCGGCGAGCAGGGCGGGGTGGGGGCAGCGACAACCAGGCTCCTCCGCAGTTGTTGCAAAAGCACAGCTGGGGAGGTGCACGCTCCCAGCAGGGATAAAGGGTTGGATCCCGCGCCTTTTCTCCCAAGCAAGAGCTCACCCAACCAGGAGGAGAAGGCAGAGCACAGTTGGACATCCTGCAGTTGCAGCCAGAAGCAAGCAGTAGCTTCCCTCCGTCACCTCTGGTGTAGAACGAGCAAGTGCTGGTCCCAACAGCCAGAGCGCCTCCTCCCCTCACCCTGCCCAGCCACAGCCTTTGTCTCGTACAAAAGATTTAATGTCCCTTAGCACCTGGTCATTCATTTCCTAGTAATAGGGATGGAGAAAATTCCACCACCCCAACCTTCAACGCTGGCCTTTTAAAGCAGATTTCCTATGGATCTCATCCTGGCTATGAATGCAAACTTTAAAGAGTATTTGTTTTAAATAATAGTATCTGATTTTTTTTTCGTTTTTACAGGAAAGGTTTCAAAATCCCAGATTTTGAGAAATTAATTCATTTTAGGAACAATAAGGCTTCTTCCTCCAGTATTGCTGCAGAGACTGAAACATCACAATAACTTTCACTCTGCTAACTTTAGCTGAAGCAGAGGATGAGCACCCTGAGCCCTTTGGCGCGCTGGCACAGACTGGCAGCACATGGAAAACGTTATTGAAATCACTCAGCTGTGTATGAAATAATTGGAAGCTAAATATTGTTTGCAGAAATCACTGGGGAAATACTTTATGTAATGGATAAAGTCAATAAATTGGAACTCTTCATGGAAAATTTCTGATCAGAAAAGAAAAACAAACAGGTCAAAGAAATTACTAACAAAGAGCTATTTATCCATTGGATTCATCCCAAAAGGAAAAGAACAGCAATTACATCATTTGCTGCTCCAGGAGATGAAGTGTACACATGACCTGGAATGTTTTAGCTAATAGATTACACCTATTACAATGCATTAGAATAAAAAAAAAAAGATAATTGTTAATCCCATTTCTGCAAACATTTAAGTATTCAACCCTAATAAAAGGACCTAATTAGATTACATTGATAAATGCAAATCTCTTCAAAATAGCTGCAAGCAAACACATGTGCCTCTATGGTTTCCAACGAGAATTGACAAGTGGAAAGCAGATGGACCCGTGAAAGACTTCAGTTCTCCTGGAGCCATGAACTATGAAAGCTCTCAGAGATTCGTATTTCAGCTTTGGCAAGCTCAGAAAATATCTTTAATATGCAATCACCTGAGCAAGGATTACCACAAAGGTGAGTAAGGACAAAAACCAGCACTTGGTAAACATCCAATGGGGATTCTTCATGTAGACCTAACCCCAAAAATGTGGGCAAAAAGAAAGAGCAAAGCTAAGAAACTGATAATGAATGACGCACAGAAACACAAATAAAATATGAGACAATGAGTTTTATGATAACTCAGGCTTGTATGAGCATTTCTTACCTAGAAATTACAGCTACCAGGCCATGTAGCCTTGTACTTTACCAAAATAACAAATGAAGACAGAAAAGAAAGCTACAAACATCGTGGCTTGTGAGAAGGGCTCCTGGAACCCCTCTGCTTACCCAGGACACTGTAGGAGGGCTTCAGCTGCGCTCACCAAGGGTTCAGGGTGTTTGACCAGTTCCAGTTAGGTAACTTTCAACCTATTCTAGATCCGAGCATCTTCTGATTGATCCTTTCCCATCCCTCAGATTTTGCTGCTCACATTTTGCCCTTCTAAACAACTCCCGAGTCCTCATCCCCCCGGGACCTGCAGCAGCCCATTAGAAACAGAAGGTGAGTGCTTTCAATCCTGCCACAAGCTGACTTCAGCTACCCTGTGCCTACTTTTTCTCTTCCCCCCTTTAGTTAAAAACCCATACATCTGTTCAAATTTCGATCCATTAGTTGGAAAATTAAGCAATTAATGCAGATAACATCTGTGGACAATGATTTATCGAACACTGTTATAGGAACCAGTGTAAATTGAAGCCAACTTCAAGAGCTGGAGGCTTAATATATCTTCAGAGAAAAAAAGAAGAAAATAAAAGTGATAGAGAATGACTCGTAACAGAACCGGAGCCTCCTGGCAATGAGAAATGGGAAGATATTTGTAGGTATGATGAAGAACAAAGAAGAAACCACTACAGCAGCCCAGAAAGGGGATAATTTCAGAAGAGTAGTTTTATTTTAATCTCTGCAGAACAATGTACTTATTTAAGAAATACACAGTCAGTGATCTGACTTCGTGCATGCCACTGAACTTAAGCTATATGATACAAATCCTGTAGGTACTCAATATTTAAAAGAGGTTTTTAGGAAAAAATACATTACTGGAGCACAATGATACCTCTTCTAATCAACGTAATTGTGAACGTGATTTTGTGTCATCTTGATTAAACAACTGTTTTGCAGACTGTTGACAAGTTTCATTAAGGGCAAATTATATTTTCTCTCCTGCAAAATTAAGAGAGCATTAGAGAGAATTATCAGTCCTCACTGATTTTATCAAGGATTATATTAATATTTGATTTTTTTATTGGTAAGCCTCTCATGCAAAATACTGCAGATCTTTTACAGTGATCTGCTTTGAAGAAACAATGAAAGAAGCTAAAAATGCCAACAGTAAATACTTATGGCACTAAATAACCTATAGTTTTGATGGTAAATATGAAAGGGTTTATCAGGTGACAGCTGAAAGATGCTTTCCCCCCCACTGCCCCATTTCCATGCTTCTGTGATGTTCCTTACCACAGAAAGCTGGGAATTTATACACTACTGTCCAATAACCATGTAACTACGGGGGAACGCTATCAACAGGAAAATAACAAGAGGCTTACAACTTTGTCTTTACCAAAAGAAAAAAGAAGTAGTGAATAATTTGTCTGTTTAATTCAATCTACAAAATTTCCAGGCTTTTGGGGGGATTAAAGATTTTGGTTATTACTCCAAGAGTTCTGCATGGTAGTTCCATAATTTTCTGTGACATTGCTTATGAGTTTGACAGCTTCAAACCAACCAATTAACACACTAACTCCTACACAAGCCTATTTAACCAAAATATCTATTTTTTTCCATTTCAATCAAGTACTTGATTCAAATTAATCTTTGTAACTCCTTACTTTGGACTCTGAGAGCAATTAAAGGCACTGGAAATGCAAGCCAGAAGTATCCCCCTCACCTTCTTGTTTCTTATAGACACATAAATTAGCCCTTCTCCTTATAACATGCATATTGTTGCACATTCTGTCCCAGTGTTTTCTTCAAAATTAGGACTAAACAGGATAGCTTATCACAAGCCCTTCCTTTTTTTGGCACCACCATGAAGAATTGAATATTTTTACACACTTGCCCAAGGGAGCTCCAAGTACAGCATTAATCAGTGTCGGAGGTTGGGGACTTTGGAATTTTCTCTCCATTCCTGTTACTAAGTAACAAATAGCTGGGTGATTAAAGCCATCAACTCTTTTGTAAGAGACAAAGGGGTGTGCTGCACAGGGCAGGAGTAGGAAGTAGCCATCGGTTGGAATTGGCTCTCTCGTCGTTTGGACACTGAGAGGAGAGGCTGCTCCTTGCTTCTGGCTGCAACCACAGGAAAATCCAACTGTGCTCTGTTTTCTTCTCCTAGCTGGGTGAGCTTTGATTCCACCTCTTTCCCACTGGAAAGTGTGCACTTCCCCCGGCTGTGTTTTCTTGCAGCAGCTGCCAGGGGAGTCCAGCTGCCCCTGC
>VZRM01007149.1:0-18325 GCA_013397955.1 Grantiella picta | reverse complement strand
TGAGTGTGGGGCAGCAGCAGGCAAAGGGCGTCTGTCCAGATCAGTGGTGCTTCCTGGTACCTCTTGCTCCTTTTATATCCATATGGTAAAGTGGATCCTCCCAGGTCAGTAACATGAAGGAGAGCATCTATCTCCTGTGCTGATGTTGCTCCCCAAGTCTCAGTGTAGTCATGGGGGAGTCAGAAATGGAATCTTTGGCTACATTAGAGCTTCACTTCCTTGGGATTATTTATCTTGATGTTTTGTTGTATTTTCTTTCTCTACAAAGGAGTTGACTTTTATCAAAAGCTGCCAATGAAGAACTTTGCTAATGGCTCTTCATTTCCTCCTCATTAGAAACTCTCGTTCTCTGAAGAATGTTTCATTCTCCATCTGCCTTCCCTCTCCCTACAGGTTTCTACCATTCCTTGTTTCTCTTCCCTGAGGGATCATGTTCCCTCCAGCGGCAGAGGGATGCTGGTGGTGCTGGTGGCACTGGAATGCTGGCAGTGCTGGGGAGGGAGCTGGGTGCTTCTCAGAAGCATTTCACATTCTGGGAAGAGCATCAGGATCTTTGTCCAAACCTCCCCTGAGTCCAAGGAAGCACACCTGAGACAAGAATTTCCATTTTTCTTCCGTAATGTAGAGTCTAAGAGCCCAAGGGAAGGACAGCAAAGAGTTGCTTGCAGCCTGGTTACCAGCACTTAGAGCCCATATTAATTACTGCTAATGTCCTTAATGATGCAATGAAAGCTATTAGGCACCAGATTTTGGGGAGCTCTTATCTCCTTTACAGCCCTTCACCAGCAGCTCTTCCTCCCCCTCCTCAGTTTTCGGAGCACTAGTGATTGTTTTTACCACACCTTTGCCAACAGGGACACCTTCCACCAGACCAGATTCTTCCAAAACACATCCAACCTGGCCTGGAACACTTCCAGGGGTCCTGGGGCAAGATCTCCACTCTTACAGGGTAGAATTCCTTCCCACTATTCAATGTCACCCTGTTCTCTGGCAGTATGAAGCCATCCCCCTTTTCCCGTCACTGCAGGCCCTTGTCCAAAGTGCCTCTCCAGTTCCTGGAGCCCCTGTAGGCACCAGATGGGGCTCTAAGGTCTCCCTGCAGCCTTCCCTTCTCCAGGCTGAACACCCCCAGCCCAGTGACCTCAGTGAAGCCACAGGGAGATGGGTGATGCCCTGTGGAGCCCGTGGTGACAAACAGAGGTGTCACCCTGCTCCTGGAAGGGGGTGGCTGTGCTGAGGACCACAGACTCTCCCTCCCCTTGCAGCTGCACCATGTGAGCCTGCTGGGGGAGAGACCAAAGCCAGGGCAGAGGAAGAATTTCTGAAGGCACAAAGCCACCAGCAAGGATATCAGTAAAAATCAGATTTAATATTGAGGAACGCACAACAAAGAACTATCCGTGTGTGTGTGTGTGAGAAAAGGACAGTGAGGGTAAGGATAAAAAGGAAAATGGCCTGAAAGCTTAACAAGCGTTTTAGCTTAAAAGCACTCAAACAGAAGAGTACTTAACTTATACCTTAAACTCAGCAATTCAACAGATGAATAACAATTAACAGCATTTAATCTTTTACCTTAACTTTCCTTACAGGCCTAATTTGCTCACATATCTCAGGTATTTAAACACTCGAGAGAGAAGCACTTCTCCCACGTTTCCATAGCAGATGGACACGTGTGTGCACACAGACAGAAAGAGTCAGTGCAGGCTGAAAATACCCCTGAGTGAAATTCCCCTCAAAGGCAGTAAAGTGCTCAGTGTGGATTCTTTTGCATCTGCAGAATAGACACAGGGCTCAGCCTGGAGCAGTGTGGGGATCAGCCCAGGATCCATACGCATTCAGGATCCCCTGAGTGCAGCAAATGAGAGAGTTCCTGGCATGGAGAGGCCCCACTGAGAGGGAGGTTCTGGTCAGCACTGCTGGGGCCCAGGAGAGCTCCCGGGGTCTCCTTTTGGGCTGCTGTTTATAGAGCCCCAAGAGATGGGCTTTAGTCACCACCATGTGTCACCTGGCTGCACTTTGAGTCGGAAACTTTCTTTAGGAGTGTGAGGACAGGGATGTTGTGCCATTCAGGCAAGAAAACCAGTTTCCAAGGGTGTTCCTAAAAGCCAGGAGCTCGTTGGACAGCAGCAGTTCCTGGGAGCAGACGGAGTTTGTGATCAGCTCCAGAGCAGCTGAGCCCAGGGGCTGCTCCTCAAGGCCGAGGCCTCAGGAGCATTTCTGAGATGCCAGTGCAGCCTGGAAAGGGGAAGGGGATGCAGCAGCACGGGGAGGGTGATCCTGTGGATATGTATTAATCAGGTGGCTCAAGGAATCCCTCAGTCACTGTCCTGGGGTCCTTCAGCAGTGGAGGGGAAGGATCAACAGGCTCAGAGTGCTGTGTCCGTGGTGGGATCATTGCTGCAAGGAGTGTTTTCTTCTGGCTCCCCAAAGAGCCTCTGGAGGGCCTCCCTTACAGACTGCATGGAGATTTGCCTCCTGCAGCTCTCCATGGAGCAGTGTCTCTTCCAGCTCCCCACTGAGAAGTAGATGAAGGGTTTGATGGTGCTGGTGATGCATGTGAGCAGGAAAACACCCTGGGAGGACACAACGGTGTAGCCGAGCTGCTGCAGGAAATTCCAGAGGCTGAGGGGCAGATTGAAGACCACAGCGAGGAAGATAGCAACATCGAGTCTCTGGCGTTGCTTCTGCTGGAATCCACGCTTGAAATGCCAGAAGAGGATTGTGCTGGAAATGACCATGGGTGTAGCAAAGAGGATGAGCTCCAGGGTGTACAGGGAGATGAGAGCCACCCGTCAGTGCACCTGCTCCTGTGACTGGCATAGGGAATTCACCGTGGGAGTGACAACCGTCATAGTTAAGAAGAAGAGCCAGAACAGGGCATTCATCACCACCCAAAACAGGTGCTCAGGCACTTTGCAACTGCAGCAAAGTGGGCAGAGGATCTACCTGCATCTGCCGATGCTGACGACTGTCAGCCGCAACAGCCCCAAGTTGTAGGAGAACAGCGACAGCTGGAGAAGCACGCTCAAATACATTGGGGGCACAAGGGCAGAGCAGGACACATCCTCCACCAGGAAGAGCAGGGTGGAGGGGACCATGAAGACAAGGAAGAGGAAATCGGTGATGGTCTGGTAGCAGAGGAAGTCTGTGATGGGGTTGAAGTGGAGGAGCCAGAGGACAGCTCCATTCCCAACTACCCCACAGAGGCTGATGAGCAGCATGACACTGTGTATGCCCACGTTGGTGGCATCAGTCCCACATGGATCTTCTTTGATGGATGAGGGAGGAGGTAGGGACACAGTGCTCACCTCCATGGATGGACTGTCTTGCATGGGAGACAGGAGCTTCATGAGTTTTTGCAGTTTACCAGGCTTTAAGATAGCTAGCTCCCCAAGACTTAGTCCCGTTCTCAAGGATCTTTGATATTTGGCCGATTAGTCTAAAAATACCATTTATTAGACACAGAACATAACAAACATACAAACATAGAACAGATTGACATACATAGACACACAATGAATGCATAATTGCAACACTATAATAGCTAAAAAAATGCAATTATGGGGTAAAAGCTTGCTTGAACGATAAAAATAGTTAAAAATGTGGGTTAAGAAATGCTTGCTCGAGCTATAAAATAGCTGAAAATGCAAGTTAAGAAAGGTACCTATAAGTTAGCCAGAATAACACAATTTAGAAAACCCAATGATCTTACCAAATCCAATTTTGGAGCTGGAATACATTAGGATTTCTCACTCAGTCTCGCAAGAAGTAACCACAGGGCTGCATCCAAACCCTGGGGAGAAGACTTTACTTCACGCTCCAATGTCCATGTAGAAAAGCTTCTACCTTTCTTAGGTTTTGTGGGGTTTTTTATAGGAAAAAGGGTGTGTATTTGCGGTCACAAAAAAATTCTTCACATTCTCTCAGTGTCTCACCTTGACTTCCAGGCGCCAGCATAGATAGCCCAGATTAAGCTATTGACTTAATCTGAGCCGTCCATCTCCGGCCAGCGATCAGGGAGAGAGAGGAGGGTGGAAACGTCCTGCCACATGGACGCAGGGCAGGTGGTGGGATGAGGCCTCTGGCTGTGGTCAGAGTGGATGGGGAATCAGTGCTTGGAGAATCCTGGGATGGACCATGCAGCTCCCTGCAGCAGGAAGCATTCAGAGGAGAGCAGTGAGATGTGCAGGGGAGAAAGGTGGGTGGAAATGGTGGGGTGGGAGAGGGAGGTGGGACGGTTTGGATGTTCATCATGTGATTGGTAAATAACACAGGAAATAAAAACATTCAGCTCCCCTGAAGGTTTTCAATGACCAAGCGGCCAAAAAGATAAAAGGATGAAAAGTTGTGGGCACAGGATGATAAATATGGCTGCAACCAGTGGAGAAACAGATAAGGAGGCTTCCAGTGGTTTTGGGGCAAGTTCTGTAACAAGAAGGAACAGCGCACGGCCAAAGGAAAAGTTCAAGGCATGGTTACCTCTAATATTGCAGCATTCAGTGAATGCAACCATCAGAGATCCCTCTTAATGAACCTCCAGGACCATTAAAGGACTCCCAGGAGGAGGTGGATGCATGGAAATTAGTTGTAGGAAAGAGATGTTTGGGTATCAGATAAGAAACACATTTTAATGCCTCTGTATGGTTATAATGGATAAAACCCCTGTTGAAAACTTTCAACGCACACAGAACAAGGAGAAATCCTTCCATGTGTCCTGTGGAGGTAAAGAATTCCTGCTTCTTAGTGCTTTCCATTGTGTTAGAATGTTTATTCCTGCCCATTTTGGGATTATTTCTGGTGAAACCAGGTGGGAGAACTTCCTGATCTCACATGAAACCAGGGTTGCTCCTCTGGATTTTTTGTGCCAGCATGTGGACTTTCCTGGAAAAAATCACAAATTCACCTGGATTTATTTGGGACACAGTTAAGATCCCATTTTGACAATAAGGCATTCTTTCCGGCGTGGGAAGTCTGCCCATATAAGATGCCTTCCAAAACTTGTATTTTGCAATTTGATATTTTAAAATTGGGTTCTTTCGCTCCTTTGGAATTTGATATTCTGGTGGTTTGAAATTGAATTATTTTGGTATATTGAAATTGGTATTTTTTCAATTTGGTGTTTTTTGTTATTTTTGTAACTTAGTTTTCTCATGTTTTGTATGGTTTCTATTTTTTTGTCTTTGGTAACCTAGGTTTTTGGTATTGTTGTAGGCAGTTTTTTGGCATTTTGGAAACAGGCTTAGTTTTTGGGTTGTTGGTTTGTTGGTTTTTTTTTTTTTTTTTGGTGTTTTGTTTTTGAGGGGTTTTTTTTGTTTGCTTTTTGGTTTTTTGTTTTTTGGTTTTTATGTTGGAACATGGTTGTTTTGGAAATTAAATAATGTATTCTGTCATTATGGGTTCATGTCAATCTAAAAACATTCAAAGGGGCAGTATTTAAAAAAACCGCACCACCTGAATGTACATTGACACATTGGAGGAAGATTTGTAGATCATCTGGTGGAACAGCTGCCAGGGAGAATTTAATTTAATATTGTAATCAATAGCAGCCTTTGTATGAATTAATGTTGGGAAAAAAGTGGCCACAAAATGGTACTTAGACTATAACATTTTTTACAGCTGATGTTGTTCTTGTGTTGAGGACAAAATGTGATGAATTGATGGATGCTGAAGTGTTTTCCACTTGGAGAAATCACCCTGAATAGCAAAGGGATTGTACTACCTTTGGATCCTTTTGGTTTGCCTTTAGATAAAGACAACATGGAGAAAAGGATTAAATGCTGGTGTTTTGTGTGTAGCATGGGATAAGTGTGCTCTAAGCATTTAGATGGTCAAGGGAAAAAAATGGTTTAAAATTGAGCTGCGAAGTCCTGAGCAGAGGAGTGAGAGGGCTAGCTGCAGGCTTAGATAAGAAAGCAAGAGAGATAAGAGGAAGTTTGGGAGGAGAATAAAAGTCTCCTGGCTCCTCTTTTCCTAGGACATAGGACTAGATGATATCTGAATAAAACTCCAGAAAATCCAGACAACAGAGGGTTTTGAGCGTTTTGATATGAGTAAACTCCTTGCTGCTGCATGGACAGTATGTATGAATTGAAAAAAAGAAAAAAAGAAAAAAAACCAAGCAGGAAATAACTAAACAGAACTAAATAGAAAACGAGAGCAGAAAGAAATCAGCAAAGGACTCTCACCCCTGGGTGGCAAGGGAGAGTCTCATGGCAGGGGAAGCATTTGAGTTCCTCGACCTTCATTAGGAAAATTGGGAACAAATCAATGTGGATATTGTAAACAGGATGAAACTGGGAATGGCCTCAGGTAAAACCCAGCACTTCTGCAAACCCTCTCATGGCAATAGCAGAGGACTTGTGAAGGGGGATCAGATGTTTCTTCCCTGGCAGAAGAACTGGGGAATGAAAACGGGATTTTTGGTAGGCACAGGAGCTGGTTATTCAGTAATAAATACCCTGCAAGGGGAGTCAAGGAATGACTTTATCATAGTTGTCAGTGCCATCGGGACTCATGAAATGTGGCCCCTTTTCAGTCCAATTAAATTCACATTGAAATCCCTGAAATCCCTAAATATGTGGAAGCTTCAATGCTTATGTTGCAGGAACTGACTTCCCAATCTGAACCTACTCCAAGGAATACTAAGGATGCAGTAATCTCCATTGTGTTGGCCGGCGAGATTCCTGGGAAATCAAAGAGTGGAACCCGTAAGAATCAAATTAAAGTCAGGCACAGGCCTGGTAATATCCTTTAAATTTGAAAAATTGAAAAGGATTTTTAGCAATTAATAAGATAGAATGGTAGCTAACTCATATACACTCATAATCATGCAAAAAAACTCCCCCCAGTAATAAAAAAAAAAATTGTATGATTCACTGCAATAGATTTAAAGGATGCCTTTTTCTGCACACCTCTAAGCTGTGACAAGCAGGAACTATTCACATTTAAGTGGGAAATACCACAGACAAGACTGCATTTCCACAAGGATTTAGAAATAGCCCCACAGTTTTAGAGAATCGACTGACAAAGATTTAGAAGAATAGACGACCTTTAAACTGCAAGAGGTTCTGTTACAACATGTTGATGATATTCTGCTGGCCTCCAAAACTAACGAACAGTTCTGAGACCCAACTGTTGAATTGCTAAACTTTAGAAAATTAAATGATTACAGGGGATTGGGAGACAAGGCCCAAGTGACGAAGAAGACTGTGACTTCCCTGGGTTTTGAAATTCTCCAAGGCCAAAGAAAACTAAGCATGAGCCATGAGCTGTAAGAGAATTGCTTGGAATGGTCGGGTGGTGGATCAGGAATTTTGGATTAACAGTCCACCCTTTGTATAGACTTTTATAACTGCCCATAAAGATTTTATTGCATGGACTGATGATGCTTGGGCTGTGTTGAAACACCTTTAAAAAGCACTAACGGGGATTTGTCTCTGGGCTTGCCAGATCCCAGGAGATCTTTTGAATTATTCACTGATGGCAAGGATGTTTGTGAGCAGTCACAGCTACAGAGCTGTTGATTCAGAAAGCTCCTAAATAGGCTCTGGGACAAAGTGCTGAAGGTGGAACTCCTCTCACCTGGGCATTGGAACTGATCCAAAGGGAAAGTAAACCTCTGGAGGGATTCTAAGCATGCTTTTGGTGCATTGCCTGCTCACAGAGCAATGTGGAGACAGAGAGGTTTGTTTTCAGCACAGGCTACGTCGATCAAGTGTGGGACACAAATATTACCCCTCTTGGAGGCTGAAAAAGCAGCTGAAGTTGCAATTATGCCCTGAAGAACATGCCAGGCAAATAAAAGAGAGCTAAAATATAGAAAAAGCTAAAGAGGCTGCAAAAAGGTCATCCATGTTTTGGTTCCGCAGCAAGTGATCTCTCCGCCACATATTAAGCCAGAATAAAGTGCAAAAGATTGTCAGTTAATTGAAGCATTGTATTCTAGTTTTCGCCCTGGTGGATGGGCAGTCACTGCTGCTAGGCAGTAGTTCCTGAGGAAATAAAGCAGTGATAGAGCATGACCTATGGAGCTCTGCTGCTGTCCAGGGGGAACATTTGGGATCTGCAGCATCCAGAGCCCCTCCGACCACCTCCAGACCCCTCCTTACCCCTCCAACAAACCTGTCAGGGTTTGACTCTGACTAAATGCCAGGTACCCCAGCTGTCTCTTTCCGCAGCCATGCAGGAGAGGGGAAAGGAAAAAAAAACCTGTTAAACACACACCAAATTAGTGAGTTAAGTGAGATAGGACATTGGTAGGAATACTCACAGAATAAGCGCAGACAGGCTCCAAACTTAAAGTTGCAAAGTGATTTAATTACCTAACAGAGTTGGAGGATTAAACAAGAGGTAAAAATAAGCTTTTCATACACCATTCGTTCACTCACCCCCCTCCTTCTTACAAACCCATTTTTTATTCACCCCCCTCCCTCCTTCTAACCAACAGCTCGGGTAGAGGGGCAGGGTGTGGGGTATTTTCTTAGTCTATAGAGCAGGTCTATAAATCTATTCATCACCACAATTCTTCTACTACAAATACTCTTTATCTCTACATGTCTCTCTCTCTCTCTAGACAGTTTCTCCGCTCTCACTCCTTGCCTCTTAAGAAGCCATTTCTCTGTTCACCCCCCTCCCTCT
The DNA here is from genome assembly GCA_013397955.1 of Grantiella picta. Classification (NCBI taxonomy): domain Eukaryota; kingdom Metazoa; phylum Chordata; class Aves; order Passeriformes; family Meliphagidae; genus Grantiella; species Grantiella picta. The sequence continues at coordinate 9,688 of VZRM01007149.1, read as the reverse complement.
TTCCAAACCAAAACAAGGGCAGGGGGCAGGGTAAGGGGTTTGTTCTCTGCTCAGTCCATCAGGGAGAGGGGTCCTCTACTTATCTATGGGTCTCTCCCACGAGAGACGGTCCTCTGGGAACTTCTTTGGCGTGGGTCCAATCTCACGAGCAACATTCCTCCTGAATTCTGCTGCAACATGAGTCCTCTTGTCCCTAACGTGCAGATTCTCCCGAGCCGAGGCCAGGCTGCTTCCATCCCAGGAGCAAGGAAAAGGCCTTTCCCTCCCTTGCAAGACCTTTGAAGCTTTAACTCTTAGATGAGACTCTCTCTGGATCACAGCTTCTTCCAGGCATCCACCTGCTCCTCTGGCGTGGGCTGTGGGTGGATTTCTGCACTCCTGTGGACTCCATGGGCTGCAGGGAGACTTCCTGCTCCCCCCATGGCCTTCAGCATGGCTAGCAGAGGGTTTTCGGCTCCGGTGCCTGGAGCACCTCCTCCCCAACCTTCTCCACTGACCTTGGTGTCTCCATGTTGTTCTCCCTTCACATATTTTTACCTCCCCTTCCTCCTCTACCTAAAAATAGTGCGCGATCCTTTGTTTTGATTTTTTCTTAAAGATGTTTCCACAAAAGCATGAATTTAGCACTTCTAATTGGCCTACACTTAGCCAGCAGCATGTCCATCACCTTCAGAGCCATCAGAGATTGGCTCTGCTGGCCTTGATGTAAAACTTCCAGAACTTTCACTCAGGACACACAAGCGTCATCTTTGTGCCTCTCCCCACTCCTCAAACACTTCTTCAGGCCTACTACAACAGCTTTGGAGAAGTTTAAATTGCTCTTAGATGTTAAAGATACTTTGCCAGTGTTCTAAGCTAAGCTAAACCACCACAAAACCCCAGACCCCTCCTGACCCCTCCAACAAACCCCAGACCCCTCCTGACTCCCTCTGACACCCTCCAGACCCCCCACCCTCAGAGTCCTCTTCCCCCGGGCAGTGCCCGACAGCCCTGCTCCTGCCCCGCTCCAGCCGGGAGCTCCGGCAGTGTCTCCACTGCTCCCGGCCATTCCGCTCCTCCACCCCAATAAATGCTGCTGGATCCATCCTGCCGCTGCCTCCTGCTCCTCTCCAGAAGAGGCTGGGGGGCTGAACACAGTGGGTGAAGCTCTGGAGAGGTGTGTCCCAGAAACAGTCCCCAGAACCTTATGGGGCAGCCTGGGGTGAGCATCCCGTGGGGAGGGACTGGAGTCTCAGGGATGGGAATGGGAGAGATGGGAAGGACAGGAGGTGTGTGGGCTGCATGGGGGAATGGGATGGGAAGTTGGGATGGGGGTGTGGGACATGGTGGGGCTGGTGAGAAGGTGTGGGATGTGGTGGGAAGATGTGAGATGTGGTGGGACTGGTGACATCATCAAAGCTGCAGGGAGGTCGGTGATGCCCTGTGGAGCCCGTGGTGACAAACACAGCTGTCACCCCGCTCCTGGAAGGAAATGACTGATGAGAAGCAAGGACTCCCCTTCCCCTTGCAGCTGCACCCTCTAAGTCTGCTAAGAGAGAAGCTGAAACAATGCGAGAGGAAGAATTTCTGAAGGCAAAGAGTCCTTTGAACCTGGCTCACAACATTAAAAATATAACACATTCAGGGAGATCTTTGCTGTGCCACTCAGAGAGCAGCTGGGAAGGGAATGCTGAGCCCCTGGGCCATCCTGCCCATGCCGGCTGTGCCGCTGCCATCCCAGCTCTGGGCACTCGGGATCATGTTTGCTGCAGGGAGCACAAGCCATGCCTGTGTCCCCTCCCTCCCTCCACCCCCATTCCCGGCTGGCAGCAGGAGCCAGAGGAAGGCAGCAAGTGCTGACAGACGGGGCGAAGGCAGCTCAGGGTTCAGGATGCTGTTTATTGATATCAGACTGCAGTGGGATACAGAAACCAGGTGCCAGGGGGGATTTTTGGGATCAGAGCTGCGTTGGGAAATATCTCTTTGGTGGAATACTGTTCTAGGACCCTTGAAGGGGGGAGGAAAGCCATGCTCCAGTGTGCTCCCTACAGAGCATCTCTCCCACATGCCCCTGCTTGCTTCTCCTGCAGGATTTTAGTGCAGGAGAGTGAACCTGTGGATATGTATTGATCAGGTGGCTCAAAGGAACCCTCAGCCACTTTCCTGGATTCCTTCAGCAGTGCAGTGGAAGGGATCAACAGGCTCAGACCTCCTCTGTGTCCATGGCAGTGTCATTGCTGCTGGAAATGTTTTCTTCTGGCTCCTCAAAGATCCTCTGGAGGGAGAGCCGGAGGGATCCCACAGAGCAGTGCTTCCAGCACCTCCCCACCAAGAAGCAGATGAAGGGTTTGAGGGTGCTGTGGATGCAGGCGAGCAGCAGAACAACACGGGAGGACACACAGGTGTAGCCAAGTTGCTGCAGGAAATTCCAGAGGCTGAACGGGAGACCGAAGAGCACCATGAGGAAGATAATGATGTCAAGCCTCTTGGGTTGCAGTCGCTGAGAGCCACACTTGACTTTATTGAAGAGGATTGTGCTGGAAATGACCATGGTAGAAGCAAAGAGGATGAGGTTGAGGGTGTACGTGGAGATGAGGGACACCTGGAAGTGCTCGTTCTTGTGCTCGTGCAACAGGCACAGGGAATTCAGCGTGACTATGAAAGCAACAATGATGGCCGTGAGCAGGGCATCCACCACCTCTGACAGGTTCTGGGGACAGTGGCAGCGGCACCAGAGTGGGCAAAGGATGGACCTGCACCTCTCGATGCTGATGGCTGTCAGCAGGCACAGCCCCATGTTGTAGTAAAAAAGGGACTGCGGCATGGCCATCATCAGGAAATTCTGATTCAGGTCATAGGAGATATACATGTCTTCCATCAAGTAGTCCAGGGTGGAAGGGACCAGAGAGAGGAATAAGAAGTCGATGGAGGCCTGATGGAAGATGTAGACACTAATGGGGTGTCTGCGCATCCTTCTGGAGTGGAGGAGCCAGAGGACAGCCCCGTTCCCAGCCAGCCCACAGAGGCAGAGAAGCCGCATGACACTGTGTATGGCCATGTTGGTGACATCGATTCCACACAGACTGGGTCCTTTGGTCAGAGAGGTGGAAAATGGGGACACAGTGATCACCTCCATGGATGGATGCCGGGCAGATGGTTGGATGTGGCCCCCGGCTGAGGGCAGAGTGGATGGGGAGTCAGTGCTTGGAGAATCCCAGGATGGACCACACGGATACTCAGCAGCTCCCTGCAGCAGGAAGGATTCAGTGGAGAGAAGTGAGATGTGCAGGGGAAGAGGCAGTGGAAATTATGAGGGTGGGAGAGGGAGGTGGGAGGGTTGGGATGTTCAGCAGGCGGTGTGGAAGGGAAGCTCAGGGCAGAGTAGGGAGGATCTGGGGAGGACACTGCAGTCACCGGGAGAGGGTGGCAGGAACAGAGCAGCTGCTGGAGGAGAGGCAGGTGGGGCAGGGAGGAAGGCAAACATTGCACTGACCTGTTCAGTGTGGGGCAGCAGCAGGCAAAGGGTGTCTGTCCAGATCAGTGGCAGTTGCTGGTACCTCTTGCTCCTTTTGTATTTTTATCCTAAAGTGGATCCTCCCAGGTCAGTAACATGAAGACGAACATCTATCTCCTGTGCTGGTGTTGCTCCCCAAGACTTGGTGGAGTCACAGGGGACTCAGAAATTGCATCTTTGGCTACACCAGAATTTCACTTCTGTGGGATTATTCATCTTGATTTTTTTTCCCCCACAAGGGAATTGGCTTTTATCAAAATCTCCAAATGAAAAATTTTGCTAATGGACTCGTCTTTTCCACCTCATTGAAACACTCCTTCCCTGGATAATATCCCATTCTCCCATTGCCTTCCCTCTCCCTACAGGTTTCTGCCATTCCTTGTTTCTCTTCCCGGAGGTGTCATGTTTCCTCCAGCAGCACAGGGATGCTGGCGGTGCTGTTGGCACCAGAATGCTGGCAGTACTGGGGAGGCAGCTAGGTGCTTCTCAGAATCACCTCGTATTCCAGGAAGAGCATCAGGATCATTGCCCAAACCTCCCATGGGCCCAAAGGAGCACAGCTGAGCCAAGAATTCCCATTTCTCCATTGTAATGTAGACTCTAGCAGCCCAAGGGAAGATCAACAAAGAATTGTTTGCAGCAAGGTTATCAGCACTTACAGCCAACATTAATTACAGCTAATCCCCTTAATGATGCAATGCAAGGTATTAGGAACCAGATTTACGAATGCTGTTATCCACTTTCCAGCACTTCACCAGGATCTCATCTCCTCCTCAGACTTGGGAGCACTTGTTTTCACCACCTGTTTGCTAGCAAGGACACCTTCCACCAGACCAGATTGCTCCAAAAGCCATCCACCCTGGCCTGGAACACTTCCAGCGATGGGGCAGACAGAGCATCTCGGGGATCTTGTGCCAGGGCCTCTCCACCCCCACAGGGAAGCATTTCTTCCTAATATTCCATCTAACCCTGTTCTCTGGCAGTATGAAGCTATTTCCCCTTTTCCCGTCACTGCAGGCCCTTGTCCAAAGTGCCTCTCCAGTTCCTGGAGCCCCTGTAGGCACCAGATGGGGCTCTAAGGTCTCCCTGCAGCCTTCCCTTCTCCAGGCTGAACACCCCCAGCCCAGTGACCTCAGTGAAGCCACAGGGAGGTGGGTGATGCCCTGTGGAGCCCGTGGTGACAAGCAGAGGTGTCACCCTGCTCCTGGAAGGGGGTGGCTGTGCTGAGGACCACAGACTCTCCCTCCCCTTGCAGCTGCACCATGTGAGCCTGCTGGGGGAGAGGCCAAAGCCAGGGCAGAGGAAGAATTTCTGAAGGCACAAAACCACCATCAAGGATATCAGTAAAAACCAGATTTAATATTGAGGAACAGTATAACAAAGAACTATCCATGTGTGTGTGTGTGTTCAGGTGTATGTGACAAAAGGACAGTGACAGCTCCTGTGGATGCAGAATCCAAGGAGCCTGAGGACAGCCCCTTTTCCAGCCAGTCCACAGAGGCTGATGAGCAGCGTGACACCGTCTCCGGCTGTGTTGGTGACATCTGTGTCACACGGATTGTCTCCTTCAGTGGGTGAGATGGGAGCTGAGGCACCTCCATGGATGGACGCTGGGCAGGCGGTGGAATGAGGCCCCTGGCTGTGGTCAGAGTGGATGGGGAGTCAGTGCTTGGAGAATCCAGGGATGGACCATGCAGCTACTCAGCAGCTCCCTGCAGTGGGAAGGAGCCAGCGGAGAGAAGTGAGATGTGCAGGGGAGGAGGGCTGTGGAAATTGTGGTGTGGGAGAGGGAGGTGGGAAGGTTGGAATATTCAGCAGGGTATTGGTAAATAACACATGAAATAAAAATATTCAGCTTCCCTGAAGCTGCTGAAAAAACAACTGGCCAAAAAGATAAAAGGTTGTAAAGGTGTGGACACAGGTTGACAAACGTGGCTGGAAGTGGTAGAGAAACAGATAAGGAGGCATGCAGTGGTTTTGGGACAAGTTCTGTGCCAAGAAGCAATAACGCATGGCCAAAGGAAAAGTTCATGGCAAAGTCACCTTTGATACTGAAGCATGCAGTGAGTACAACTATCAGAGATCCCTCTTAATGAACCTGTAGGATCATCAAAGGAATCCCAGGAGGAGTTTGGTGCATGGAATTAGTTATAGGAAAGTGATGTTTATATACCAGATAAGAAACATTCTTTAATGCCTGTGTATGGTTATAACAGATAAAACCCCTGTTGAAAAGTCTCACCACACACAGAGAACAAGGAGAGATCCTTACATGTGTCCCGTGCAGGTAAAGAATCCCTGCTTCCTAATGCTTCACATTGTGTTAGAAAGTTTATTCCTGCCCATTTTGGGATTATTTCTGGTGAAACCAGGTGGGAGAACTGCCTGATCTCATGTGAAATCTAAGAGGTCCTCTGGATTTTGTGGGCTTTCCTGGAGAAAACTACAGATTCCCCTGGATTCATTTGGAACACAGGTAAGATCTCATTTTGGCAATAAGGTATTCCTTCTGGTGTGGGAAGCCTGCCCATATACGACATCTGAAAAGTGGTATTTTGGAATTTGATATTTTGAAATTGGTTTGTTTTGCTCTTTTGCAAGTTGATATTCTCATAGTATGAAATGTAATTATTTTGGTATTTTGAAACCGGTCTTTTTAAAACCTGGGTTTTTTTGTATTTTTGTAACTTAGTTTTTTGTATTGTTGTAACATGGGGGTTTTTTTTGTTTTTGCTGTTTGTTTGTTTTTGTTTTTGTTTTTGGGGTTTATCTGTTTGGTTTTTTGGGGTTTTTTGTTCACTTGGTTTTTTTGTATTTTGGAACCTGGCTTGTTTTGGAAATGAAATATATTCTGTCATTATGGGATCAGATCAATCTAAAGGGACCCACAGGGATGGTATTTTGAAAAAAATCACCACTGGGATATGCTGAAACATTGGAGGAAGATTGGTGGCCCTTCCTCATGGAACAGCTGCCAGGGAGAATTTAATTAATTGTTTTAATCAGTAGTGGCCTTTGTATGAATTAGAGTTGGGACAAAAGTGGCCTCAAAATGATACCTTGGANTTTTGTAACTTAGTTTTTTGTATTGTTGTAACATGGGGGTTTTTTTTGTTTTTGCTGTTTGTTTGTTTTTGTTTTTGTTTTTGGGGTTTATCTGTTTGGTTTTTTGGGGTTTTTTGTTCACTTGGTTTTTTTGTATTTTGGAACCTGGCTTGTTTTGGAAATGAAATATATTCTGTCATTATGGGATCAGATCAATCTAAAGGGACCCACAGGGATGGTATTTTGAAAAAAATCACCACTGGGATATGCTGAAACATTGGAGGAAGATTGGTGGCCCTTCCTCATGGAACAGCTGCCAGGGAGAATTTAATTAATTGTTTTAATCAGTAGTGGCCTTTGTATGAATTAGAGTTGGGACAAAAGTGGCCTCAAAATGATACCTTGGACTATAACACTTTTTTACAACAGATGTTCTTCTTGTGTTGGGGACAAAATGGGATGAATTGATGGATTCTGAAATGTTTTTATTTTGAGAAGTCAGCGCGAATAGCAAAGGGGTTGTAGTAGATTTGGATCCTTTTGGTTTGGCTTTAGAGAAGGACAACATGGAGAAAAGGATTAAATGTTGGTGTTTTGTTTGTAGCATGGAACAAGTCTGCTCTAGGCATTTGTCTTAGGTTATATGGAAGCTTTAAGCAAAAAGTACGTATTCTATTCTATTACTTTCTTCATAAGCTGTTAAAAACAGGTGGGCCAGTGTTCTTTACCTTCAGCATGACTCAGCCCTGAGAGCACCCTCCGGAGGGGCTACCTCCGCTAAGGGGCAATCGAGTTGTCCGGGAATGACTCAGAGAATTCCATCACCCCATTGCGGGATGCCCTGCCCAGAAGAGAGGAACTGCACATTCCTACCTGCATGTAAGATGAGGCTTTGGAACAGTGCAACACTTTTTCCACTGGATCCGCAGAGATGGAATAGACCTTTCTTCAGGATCACCACTTCAACAAGACCGCTGTGAGAACTGACAATTAGTCTGGCGAGTTCACAGACTTCGACCTTGATGCAATCAGTTCATACCCATAAGAATTCTACAGTCAACAGAAGCAAGAAGCAAAACCAACAAGAGTAGAAGCTGAGGCAGCATTAGGGAGTCTGTTATTCTGTAAGAATGTGTGCTTATTGTAGGTAACCAATAATATGGTAATGTAGTGAGTTAGAAACCAATAAACGTGTAACACAAATGCTGAAAAATAGTATAAAAGAGACTTCATGGTAATCAATGTAGTTCATTCTTTTGCTTGGAGCCATTGCATGTGTCTGTATATGAATGTCGTTCCCGTCTCAGCAGTGACAGACCACATCCATCACTCCAACGGGACTGCAGCCACAATTTAACTGGACCGCTACCCCCACACTGACCAACAGGGTGGCAGGTTGTATTCTGACTTTGTCAGCTCAAACCGTTGTTTCTGTAATACTGCCTTGTTATAAGTACTAGTTACTAGTTATTCCTTTCCCCATATCTTTTGCCTGAAAGCCCCTTCATTTCAAAGTTATAATAATTCAGAGGGAAGGGGGTAATATTCTCCATTTTAAGGGAGGTTCCCGCCTTCCTTGGCAGACCCTGTCTTTCAAACCAAGACAGCATTTAGATGGCCAAGGGAAAAAAGGTTTAAAATCTATCTGCAAAGTCCTGTGCAGAGAGGACCGAGAAGACCCGCTGCAGGCTTAGATAAGAAAGCAATAGAGATAAGAAAAAGTTTGGCAGGAAGGTAAAAGTCGTCTGGCTCCTCTTTTCATATGAAAATCCTCAGATGATATTAGAATAAAACTACAGAAAATCCAGGGAACAGAGGATTTTGACATGGTAAACTCTTTGACATTGCATGGGCAGAAAAAATTGATTGAAAAAAGATTTTTTAAAAGGCAGGTAATAACTAAAGAGAAAATGATGGCAGTTATAGAAGAAATCAGCAAAGGATTCTCTTGAGGTGAAACATTGCAGGATTTACAATGGACATTTGTCATCACCAGACTAATGGGACTGAACACAGCAGCACAAGAATTCCGATCAGGACTGCGTGTACCTCAAGGACTGTGACCCAGCACCCTTCCAGCTGAAGGGGAAAGGACCCTACCAAGTCTTGTTAACTACACACACTAGGTAAAGCTGAACAGCAAAGGACCTTTATTCTGGAATCAAAAAAGGCAGAAATTGCCTCAATGGAAGGAGCAGTAGAAGAGTGGCAGGAAGAAAAAAATTCTTCTTGAAGGCACTGGCTCACTTCATGGCTCCCAAATTGGAAACTGCTATGAACAGGCTTCATGGCAGTCATTGTAATCCCTGCAGTGTGTGCACTTACTTGTATTATGATTCCATGTTAGAGTTGTTGTAACACTTTGTGCTGGAAAATGGAGTATTGAGACTTGCCTACAAGAAGCATAGTGTCAAGAAAAAGGAGGGGATTTGGTAAATAACATAGAAAATAAATGTTTTCATCTCCCCTGGGACTGCTGAATAGAGGAGGCCTACAGAGAAAAACATTTTATTGACTATGAATGGTGATGATGGATAAAACTCCGGCTGTAACAACTCACCACACACACAAAACAAGGAGAGATCCATCTGTGTGTCCTGTGCAGATAAAGAATTCCTGTTTTCTAATGCTTCCCATTGTGCTAGAAAGTTCACTACAGCTGATTTCAGTATCACTCCCCATCCCTGTTNCTCAAGACTCCTCCTGGTTCCCTCCAACACTCTCTATACCCCTCACCCTTGGGGCCACCTTTCCCCAGGCAGTGACCAACAGTCCTGAACCGCTCCACTCAGGAGCTCCAGCAGTGTCGCTGCTGCTCCTGGCCATTCCTGCTTCTCTGGGGGCTGGACACCACGGGTACAGCTCTGGAGAGGGGTATCACAGAAACAGACCCCAGAACCGTAGGGGGTGGCCTGGGGTGAGCATCCCATGGGGAGGGACTGGAGACTCAGGGATGGGGATGGGAGGGATGGGAAGGACAGGAGGTTGGTGCGCTGCATGGGGGAATGGGATGGGAAGTTGGGATGGGGGTGTGGGACATGGTGGGGCTGGTGAGAAGGTGTGGGATGTGGTGGGAAGATGTGAGATGTGGTGGGACTGGTGACATCATCAAAGCTGCAGGGAGGTCGGTGATGCCCCGTGGAGCCCGTG
>VZRM01007148.1:382844-396848 GCA_013397955.1 Grantiella picta | reverse complement strand
CACACAGCTCTGTGCCCCGTTCTGTCACACACCTGGGCACTTAGAGCAGTTCCCACCCCACCTAAATCAGGGCACTGACTGATGAGATTTTGGAGTTTGTCATGGATTAATAGCCACGATCAGCATGTGGGGACAATGATGTGCCCTGTGCCAGGGAGCAGCACCCTGCTGTGGGCCAGGACTGAATTCCTGGGGTGCAGGAATGGCCAGTTTGGTGCTACTTGTGCTTCACAATAGGTGTAGTTGCAGCACCTGGTATTAAATACTCAGCCTTGCAGAATTGCTGCTGTGTATTTCAGTGTTCCTTGAGACACATCAGCCTGTGCCAGGGCTGGTTTGGGTTGGATATCAGGAAAGGTTGTTCTCCCAGAGGGTGCTGGCACTGCCCAGGCTGCCCAGGGAATGGGCACAGCCTGAGGCTGCCAGAGCTCCAGGAGTGCTCCCAGGGATGCCCAGGCTGGGATTCTGGGGCTGTGCAGGGTCAGGAGCTGGGCTGGATGATCCTGGGGGTCCCTTCCCTTTGATTCTGTGATTCTGCCCCAGCTTCTGTGGCTTGCTCAGGTCATGGCCAGCAAGAGCCAGAAAAACCCGAGGGCAGCTCTGAGGGCAGTTCTGGGCAGTTGCTGTGACAGTATGTCTGCAAATGTGTCCTTGAGTTACAGAAAAGCCTTTCCTGGCCCAGCACGGCTCAGCTGTTACCTGAGGATGCCTTTTACCTTAGCAGACCTCGGTGCACAGGCTGCAATCTCTGTGTTGGTGCCAACAGAGTGGAAGCAGCTTTCCATTATGGGCAATGCCCGCAGGAGCTTTCTCCTGAAAAGCAGAGAACAGCCACTGCCTGCAGCAAAACGAGTCTGGTTCCTGCTGGCACACAGCTGAGATCACCAGGATCAGCCAGCAGCACCCTTCACCTGTGCTGAGCTAGGCTTTGGGGTTAACTAATTCCTGCCATCCACACTCCTGCACTCGGTGGGACCCTCAGCCCCATCTCTGGGTCACAGCCTGCTGGGGCTGCTTGGGAATGTCCAGCCTGGTCAGAACTCTCCCATAAAAACTTCTGAGCATTGGGACCTTTGTTACAGCTTTGCAGCACTTCCTCATGGAGAAGCTTCACCACCCTTTTGCCCAAACCTGCTGATTCCCACCATACCCTGGGACAGTGTCCCAGTGTTGGAGTTGGGGGAAGAAAGCTTCCCCTTCTGTTTAAAACAGTTTTGACTGTTTTGTCACATGGTAGTTGGAGGTTAGATTAGATATTAGGAGGAAATTCTTTACTAGATTGGAAGGGACCTTAAAGCTCATCTCATTCTAACCACCTTCCACCATCCCAGGTTTCTCCAAGCCCCATCCAGCCTGGCCTTGGACATTTCCAGGGATCCCGGAGCAGCCACAGCCTCTCTGGGCACTCTGTGCCAGATCCTCACCCCCCTAATGATGCCAAATAGCCTGGGCTGGGTGCCAGTTCAAGATGAGATAGAAATGTGTCCCCACATGTATTTTTATCCCTCTGTATTCATCTGGAATCAATTTAATCTGTTTGCAGAGCCATTACGGCATTTGCAGTGATTAGCTGGATAATTTGGAAAAGAGTCATAAGCACTGGGAATGTGTCAGGCAGGGAAGAATATGGAGACAGCAACAAGGGGCAGCAAAAGCTGACAAGGAATTTTTTACATCCTCAGGGACCTTTTTTTTTTTTCCACCTTCCAGGAGTGAAGATGCTCTTTACTGCTGTTTATTTGCAGTTCTCTCTGTCCCTCTCAGCCCCCCATGCTCAGTGCCAGGGCAGTGACACTTTGGCCTCCCAGGATTTGTTATCTTTGCCCTGCTGTGACCTCTGCAGGTTAAACTTCCCTGCCAAAGATCAGGGGGCTGCAAACACTGCTCTGATTCCTGGGATGTGAATAGTCCCTTTCCAAGAAACCACTGGAGAGGTTCTGTTCAGCTTTTTTGTCCTCGGGTGCTTCTGTTGCGTTTTGCCATCTCAGCAGTGGCACCAGCTCTGGGTTTGTCTCCTTTTCCTTGTTTTTCCTGTAAAAAAGATGACTTTTGCAGGAAATACATTTCGAGTGGAGCTGAACCAGCAGCCATCCAAAAATACTGTCAAGTCCCAAATCTGAAGGTGAGGAAAAGGATCTCTCTTAACCTGCCACCTTTACCTGGCTCACTCAGTTTTTATTCTTTTTAATGAAATTGTGATCTAAATGATGGGGAGCAGTGGGTGCAGCGAGGTCCTAAGCCAGGCTGGCCCATGCCCTGAGAGGCTCCCAGAAGCCAAATAGTTCCAAACCCTAAAACAAACCCAAACCCCTTGTGCAGTGCAGTTAAATCTTTTCCGAGGAAAACTGGAGATGCCAACTTGTGCTGGAAAACAGCAGCAATGCATTGACACAGCAGCACAGACTTGAATTTGTTGCATTTATCCACTGCAAAATGCCTGGATAACAATGACAGGCCCAGAAAATTCCATGGTTTTTGTTCACTTGAAGCTAGAAAACCGCAAAAGGTGACGCCTGCATTTTCCCTGTACCTGGAGCTTTTCCCCACTCCTGTTTCTTCCCTGGCTGCAGTGGCTGTGGGATTGATGGATGTTAAATCACTCCCACACCACGCCAGGAATATAAACTTTGGATTTCGTGCTCTGGGAACCAGAGGGGACTGTGTCAGAGCAGCAGAGTCCTGTCTCCTCTTGCTGTGCCCAAGCTGAAACCATCTGTGCAGCCTTGGCCAGGGTGGAGCTGAGCACGAGGTGAGTTTACAGTGGCAATAAAGAACAGCCTTGAGGATGCTTTTGGAAACAAACTGCTCCAGCCGTGCTGACCTTGCGTGGGGAAGGCAGCACAGCCCTGGGGAGCTCAAGGTCACCTGAATTCCCCTGGTGGGTTCCTTTTCTTGAGCTGTTTGCCGTGCATTTCCCACAGCGAATGAGAAACTTTTGTATTTTCTGCCCTTGCCTCGCCTCATGCAGGAAAAGGAATTTCAGAGATGTCCACAGTGTCACCAAGGGTGTTTTTCCAGCCCCTCTGCTGGGATGGAGGAGGTGAAGTGACCTCTCCTCAGTGCCCACAGCCAGAATTTCCAGCACAGAGGACCAAACTCGCTGGGTAGCCAGTGGGGACAAGAAGCTTGAGAGCTGCAAGGAAAGTATGGAATATTTTAAACTAAAGCGTGGAATAGATTTAAATAAATATTTATCATTTGAGAGTACAAAAGCGGCTGGGAATTTGAACACAAGAAAAGGGAGGAAAAACTGTTGGGGAGGATGGCAGGGAAGGCTTGGAGCCAGAAGCCTCAGAGAGGGAGGAGAGCAGGGCTCTGTCGGCGGGGGAAAGGAAATTTTAACAAATAAAATACTCCCAGAATATATAAATGACGATGGAATTTGGATGGAAAAGCAGCAGCAGGCAGTGGCAGCAGGATGGAGGCTGAAGGGAACCTAAAACCTTCCACACATGGAAAAAGTGCTTTGCCCCATCTTCGTGGTGGACAGAGCAGAGATCCAGAGCTGGATCTGCCTGAATACATCAAACCCCAAAGATGGATTGTGCTCAGCTGTGTTTCATCTCAGGGAACAATCAGACTTGAAAGTCCAGCCTGGCCAGCTCTTCAGTGACTGACTCATCACTTCTTCAGTGAGTTTCGAGATGAAGGATTCATGGAGAAAATGGAAATTTGGGTCATTTGTTCGGGGAGAAGTTGGAAAAAGACAATGAGGGAGTAGTGACCACATCATCCAGGCCAAGGCACAAAATGAGCTGTAGCTAGGAACAGTTCTGAAGGGTCTGAAGGGATCATCTTTCCAGGACAGGAGGAATGACAAGGCCAAGGAAATAAAGAATCTCTTACTGAGAGCAGGGGAAGGGAAAGGGGAGCTCTCCACGATGCACCTGAAAATCCATGAGCCACGGAGGAATGGCAGAGCACAAAGAATTGAAATAAATAGATGAAAACATTGAGCAGCTGCCTCCCCACCATGTGCTCTCATTTTCTCCTGCTGCCAGAGAACACGGATGTTTCTTATTTATTTACTCCTAATTACTGAGCTCCAGACTTCCCCTGATGAGATAAATGCAGCTCAGGATGCTGGTGTTCCCCTGCTCTTCCCTCAGGGTGTCTCTCCAGCATCTGCATCCAAACCTTGGGAAAATTCCACCTCTCCAAAGGCTGTGGGCTCTCAGCCCCTCCCCGACAAAGGCCAAGGTGCCTGTCTGGCAGGCATTTATCCACATTTATCCAACTGCACAGGGCATGGCAAATCCAGCAAAACCTGCGCTAGGTCAGTGGAAAAGAGATGGAAAAGCAGCAGGGAGAGCAAGGGGAATGGGAGGGTGTGCTGGGAGGTTGTTGGCACAGCTCAGGAGGGCAGAGCATTTACGGTTTGGTATTTATGAGGCTGCTGTTTCCACTCAGGGTGATAAATATTCATTTTTTCCTGGCTGCTGGTGCAATTGCTCACCTTTACCTACCAAACAGTGCAACCCTGCACTTTTCCCAGTTGTGTTTCTGTGCAGAAAAACCCCTAGTTATGTGTGCTGGACTCTAAAAATCACATGCAAAATGTGAATTGTGCCGATTTGACACATCCCAAGTTCTCCTGTCTCTCTAGAAATAACCTGGAATGTCTCCACACCTCTGCTCTCTGCTTCACAGAGCCTCTGTGGAGGGAAAACTGCCAGGAAAGGAAAGTCATTCTGCAACAAGCTTTGCTTCTTGGTTTTTGGTGGAAAAGCTTTTCCAGAATAGATGAAAACCTGAGGAGAAAAGCCCAGCAGGACCTGAGCTTGCTCAGTTCAGCGAGGGGCAGGGCTGGCAGGTTTTTTTCCATCCTTCCCTTTGTTTAGCAAACACTTCTCCAGATCCCAGCAATACTCTTATCTGGCAGGAGCACTTCTCTAAGGCCCTTCAATCACTCTTCATGGAAAGAACAAGTTGTCAGCCCAAATACTCTCTCAGAATGGTGTTTGTTTTCCAAACACAGCTCTGTTAGGTGGCTGCACCATCTCTGGAGCCAGGGAGAGATAAAAGAGAGATGGCTTGGCTGAGTGGCTCACATCCCAAGGGAAGTGCCACAGGTTTTCCTGGGCTCAGGGGGTGCTGCGAGGTGGTGACAGCTCTGTCCCCAGGGGAGAAACTCCAGGTGCTGAGGAAACCCCAAATTCGCAGCCAGAGGTAAGATTTGGTGATGTGTGTAGGGCAGGGGAATGGGATTTCTCCTCCTCCCAGTTCAGTTCCAAATCACTGCCACTCTGTGTCTCCCCTCAGGAATGTTTTTTCTCTCTGTCTGTGGTTCAGTTGTCACAAAAAGGGGTTTTGTTGCAGCTGCATTTTGACTGAAAGCTTGGAGAAGCTCTGGAAGGTGTCTCTGCTACTTAACCAGCCTGAAAAAGCAGGATGGTTTCATTCTGCGGATGGCAGCCCCTGTTTGATGCAAGCCACTAATGCACTTCAAAATTGTGTCATGTTGAAGGAAATATTTTTTTTGTAAATTGCTTCCCTTGTCCACATGTTGAAGGAAAAGATTTTTTTGCAAATTACCTCCCTTGCCCACATGTTGATTCCTAAAGTATCCCTTGGAATATCTTAACATTTCCAAAATGAGTTTTTGCCTGAGTAGCAGTGTCTTGAAGGCAGTCAGAGTTCTTGCAGGAGTTTTAGTTTCATTGAAATTCAGTGAAGTTTCTGTTTCAAAACAAGAGGGATGGGGAAGGAACATGGGAGTTTCTGTAGCTCTGCCCCTCAAATCAGGGTTAATCCATAAGTGACAACAAACAACTCAACCTCGGGAAAATGCTCTGGTTTGTCTGAGGTTGTTTCCCTTTATCTATTCCTTTATCTGTCCATGCCATGAGCCCTGGGGCTAAGCCAAGCACCTTGTGCTCATCCTGCAGCCCTTCATGCCTGCCTGCTCTCCTGCCTTAGCTGCCCTGAGGCCATGGAGGACACATCAGGACCGAGCAAAGACACCCTCAGGCCGCAGGAAACTCCTGCCAGCTCCATCACTTTGGAGGAACACGACCCCCCAGAGTTCAGCAGCAAGGAGTTCCTCCTGCAGAAAGCCAGGGCTGCCTGCAGCTGCAGCCAGCAGACCCTCAGCCGCTCCCTGCGCCGCCTGTTCCCCGTGCTGGAGTGGCTGCCCAGCTACAGCCTCCGCGCCCAGCTCCTCGGGGATGTCATCTCGGGGCTCCTGGTGGGCATCGTCGCCATCCCTCAGTCCATCTCCTACTCCCTGCTGGCCAACCAGGACCCCATCTACGGCATCTACACCAACTTCTTCTGCAACATCATCTACGCGGCCATGGCCACGTCGCGGCACGCCTGCGTGGGCTCCTTCGGGGTGCTGTGCCTCATGGTGGGGCAGTCGGTGACGCGGCACCTGCAGCTGGCGGGCTATGGGGACAGTGCTGCCCTCGGGGACAACTCCAGCTCCCCCAGGAACGGCACAGAGGCCTGTGACAGGAGCTGCTACGCCATCACCGTGGCCCTTTCCTTGAGCTTTCTGGTCGGGCTTTACCAGGTACAGATGTTTGCTCTTGTGCTGTTTCCACCTAAGAATTTCTCCGAGTTGAAAATCTCTAAGCTCCAGTGCTGGTTCAGACTTAGGAGTCCTGAGGAACATTTCTAGACCCCAACACCCTTGAATGAATCCCTGTGAATGCAGTGATTTTTAGAAGTGCAAACACAGCTGAATGGGGGTTGTTCTCCCTGATGGGATAGCCAGGTCCTTGGATGTGTCTGGAACACCCTGAGGATTACACCCAGCGGGAGAGAAGGAACTGTGAACCACCATCCTCCCACCCCAGACCTGCAGCTGGGCAGCTTAGAGCAGCTTTGGGGCTGACAAGAATTGTCCCCAAGGTCCCTGCCAGGCTCCCTGGCAGTGTGCCCACTGCCTGGGCTGAGCTGTCAGGGAACAGCTCCAGGCTTTTGCACCGGGACAAGTAAAATTCAGAGCATCACAATGGTTTTGTGCTACTGAGTGATACCCAGAGCTGCTCTGATGGGGCTGCCTGTGAGGAGGCAGCAGCAAGGACTTTGCAGGTGTTTTGTGTGGCATTCCCAGCCACAGACAGGTGTTAGAGGTCCCTTTAGTTTTCCATCCCCCAGATTAACTCCTGAAGGCAAATTCCTCACATGGAATGCTCAGCACATTCACAGAGAGACTGCCACTGCTAAAGTGGCACTGAAGTGACAAAAATTGCCTTCCAGCCCTTCTCGCCCATGCTAAAACTGTGGCTGGTTTGCTTTTCAGATCCTGCTGGGGGTTTTGCAGCTGGGCTTTGTGGCTGTCTACCTGTCAGAGCCTCTGCTGGGTGGCTTCGTGACCGGCTCCAGCCTCACCATCATCACCTCCCAGATGAAGTATCTGCTGGGCCTGAAAATCCCTCGGCACGAGGGGGTTGGCTCCTTCCTCCTCACCTGGGTGGACCTTTTCAGGCACATCCACAACACCAACATGTGTGACCTGCTCACCAGCCTGGTGGCTCTGGCCATCATCGTGCCCGTCAAGGAGCTCAATGAGCGCTACAGGGACAGGATGAAGGCTCCATTCCCCATCGAGCTGCTGGTGGTCATCGCAGCCACGCTCATCTCCCACTACTTTGACTTTGAGCAGCGCTACAAGGCTGCTGTGTGTGGGGTCATCCCCACGGGCTTCAGGAAGCCCACTCTCCCAGACTTTAGCCTGTTCCCCAGCCTGGCTGTGGATGCTCTGCCCATTGCTGTCATCGGCTTTGCCATGACAGTGTCCCTGGCAGAAATCTTCGCCAAGAAGCACGGCTACGCCGTCAGCGCCAACCAGGAGATGATCGCCATCGGCATGTGCAACCTGGTCTCTTCCTTCTTCTACTGCTTTGCCAGCTCTGCTGCCCTGACCAAGACTCTGCTGAAGGAGTCCACGGGGAGCCAGACCCAGGTGTCTGGGCTGGTCACCTCTCTGGTGCTGCTGCTGGTGCTGCTGTGGATCTCCCCACTCTTCTACTCGCTCCAGACCTCCATCCTGGGCGTGGTGACCATCGTCAACCTGCGGGGTGGCCTCAGGAAGTTCCGTGACACCCCCCGGATGTGGCGGCTCAGCAAGCTGGACACGGTGGTGTGGTGGACAACCATGCTGTGCTCCACGCTGGTCACCACGGAGATTGGGCTCCTGGTGGGCGTTTGCTTCGCCTTGCTCTGCATCATTTTCCGCACGCAGAGACCCCAGGCTGCTCTCCTGGGCAAGGTCAGCGGCAGGGACATCTACGAGGACCAGGCCGCCTACAAACAGCTGAGCAGCGTCGCCAACATCAAAATCTTCCGCTTCGAGTGCTCCCTCTACTACGCCAACAAGGACTATTTCAGGGCAGTTCTGTACCAGAAAACTGGGGTCAATCCCGTCCTGCTGGCTGCCAGGCAGCCGAGGGAAGGAGCCCAGGCACACACAGACACAGGCAGCAGCGAGGGCTGCTGGGGCTCTGGGTTTGGCTGCCTGAAGCAGGCCCAGAGAAGGGCTGAGAAGCCTCCAGCAGATGCTCCCTCCCCAGACATGCACACCCTGATCCTGGACTGCAGCGCCATGCAGTTCATAGACACCGTGGGGCTCTCTGTGCTGAAGGAGACACAGCACGACTACAAGCAGGTCGGGGTGCAGGTGCTCCTGGCCAACTGCAACCCCTCCGTCCGCCGGCGGCTGCGCCAGGGGGGCTGGGCTGGCGAGGCAGGCAGCGCTGGGGGCCAGCTGGCCTTCCACAGCATCCACGATGCCGTGCAGTTTGCTGAGCGCCGGCACCAGGAGGATTGCAAGGACAAACAGGGTGCTCTCCCGGCCCCTGAGGAGCTCAGCTTCCAGGTGGCTTTGTAGCCCTCTGTGCGAGGAATGAGTTCTGACCAGGATGGGCTTGGGAGCAGGTTCAGGGTTGGTGCCGCCAGAGCGCGCAGNTGCTCGGGATGCTTCCCCAGGTGTGCGGGGCGGGCGAGCTGCACCTGCCCCGTGTGGGCGCTGGGGGGCGCCGGTGAGCCGCGTGCGGGGCCGGGAATTGCCGGGAATTGCCGGGAATTCGGGAATGTCCTAAAAATCATCCCATTCCACCAACCCCGGCTGATCCAAGCCCTGTCCAGCCTGGCCTTGGACACTGCCAGGGATCCAGGGGCAGCACAGCTTCTCTGGGCACCCTGTGCCAGGGTCTCACCATCTGCACAGGAAACAACGCCACAGAGGCACTTTCCCTGTGGTTGTTTCCAGATCGGGGTTTGCATGACTTCCATGGTTGAAATGACAAATTTTCCCCCCAAGAAGGTACGTGAGCTCAGCTACTCTTTATAAACTGTAAATCAGGACGCAGAGCCACGATTCTCCCAGTGCCTGGAAGAGCCTGGGGTCCCTTCCAGTGCCAGGTCCTGACTGCAGCTGGGGACACAGTGCTGTCACTTGGTGCTGTCACTTGGTGCTGTCACTTGGTGCTATGACAGGGCTGCCCACACCTGCAGCACCTCCGGATGTGCAGCCAGAGGAGCCCCAGCTCGGAATGGGACGCAGGGACTGTCCTTTCTCCTGGGCTGGGACAGGCAGCGTCCTGCTGGCTCCAGTTCTGCATCCCAGGGTGAGTTTGGGCTCTGAAGGCTCCACAGCACTGCCAAATCCCAGAATAGCTTTTCTTCCAGTGATCCCATCTGTAAAAACACCTTCTCTGTTGCACATTTAACACGTGACCGTTCCCCTGGCTTTATCCAAGCAATGCAGCACCCAAGATATCCCACTGAAAGAAACTGTGGCTTGGAAGCCACAGGGATGGACTGTAAATAAAGTGTGTGGAAAAGGAATCTGGTGCTTGTGCTCAGGAAAATGTCTTTTTATGCTCAAAAGGTGATTTTAAATGGACTAAAGATCTTGGTTTTCCAGGTGCTTGCAGTCCTTGGGGCAAAGCTGTGCCAGGGGGAGCAGAACTGACCAAAGATGTCCTTGCAGGGAGGGATGGATATTTGTGCTCCAGGTGGGATGCAGCTCCCAGGAGCTCTTTCCAAGGGTCCTCTCAGGCCATCCCAGCATGAGGAAACTCCCCAGGGAGGTTACATCAGCCACAGAACAATGAGTAATGGGGAACTCTTGGGGCTCAGCGTGAGGCAGGGAAGAACTCCTGTTACCTGACCATCCTTCCCCTTTTGAACAGCACTGCCATCTTCTTTACAAGACTGTTTATGGAGAAAATTAAACTGCTCTGGTTAGACTTCAGAGGCATTTATGGTCTCAGTGGGGTCATAAAGGCCCAGCAGGAAATACAACAAGTGCTGGGAATTTCTTGGCACAGGCTGGTGCAATCCAGAGCAGAGATCCTTCACCCTCTGCAACGGGACACAGATCTTCATGTGAGCAGGTTCTGCTCAGGGCTGGGAGAGCTGGGAAAAAGCCACAGCAGTTTTTATGGATGGTAACTTCCTTCCCCTCCTTTCCAGCAGTGGGATCTTGCTGGCAGCCCTTTCCCTGCCTGCTTGCCCAGCTCTCCCATCCCACCAGCTCCAGCATTCCCTTCCAGCCCACAAATCAAACAACCCCTGCCCAGCATTCCTGCTGTCCCCACACACTGCCAAGGCAGGCGAGGAGAATTGCTATTTTTATATCACTTTCTGTGAGGAGGCCCAGGGCTGTAAAGGATAGCGAGGAGGGACAAATGGCACTGCCCAAGGTCAGTTTATAATCAGAGGTGTGGAAGGTCAGCCTGGCCTCCATCACCTGCATCTCCTGGAGGAGGCAGATGAGAGCAGGAAGGGGCAGCTCCTGGTGGTGGAAAGGCTCCTGCTGAGGACACCAGCCTGAGAACCCCCCGTTTGCCAAAGGGCTGCAATATCCAGCTGGGATTGTCCCCAGGAGCTGCCACTGTGTCACACAGCCAAAGGCTGCACCCCAGGATCCCTCCTGGAGCTTTCCAAAAAAGGCCAAGCAGCTGAAAGCAAATATTCTCCCCCCTGGTAAGCAGCTCACCTGCTCTCCCCGTGCCCCCTGCCTGGCTGAGGCTCTATAAATACTCCAGCAGTGTGAGAAAGAGAGGATTTGCTGCTGAGCCTTTGTCAGCCGCAGTCAGAGCTGACTGTGCAACTGTTAATTATGGCTCAGCAGCAGCTGGACAGGTTTAAATCCTTTGGATGCTTTGAAATGTTCCCTCTGGGGAAGTTGAAGGAATAAAGGTTGTGGCTGATGCTGATTGCTTCCCCTCTGGAAGGCGTTGGAGAAGCTGATTGCTGCACGGAGGGTTGTTCTCCTCACTCCCAGCGCCTGTTCCTGGAAAAACACCCCCTGTCATGGCAAGGAGTTGCTTCTGCAGCTCCCTCACTGCTGTAAAGGAATTTAAGTGCTGCCAGCATGTGCTTATCTACCCATGTGCACTTTCCCCAGCAGGCAAAACTGAGCTGGGAGGAGAAAGCAGGGAGCTGCAGGTGAAGGCACTGGATTTTCTGGGATAAAAATCGAGGTTAGGGACAGTTAATGCACCACTGGAGGTGCCCTGGTGACAGACGGGTCAGCAGAGAGTGGGTTGGGAGAAGCTGTCAGCTCTTGCAGAGAGAAAGAAAAAGAAGGCCAGGATGAAATGATCTGAGGAGGAAAATTACTCTGGGCAAAATTCGTGCCGCGTCCAGGATCCTGACAAGCAGCAGTGGCTGCTGCTCTCTGTGATCTCCTACAGAACAGAGTCAGCCCAGGGACTGGGAAATCCTCCTGCAATTGCTGCTGGGCACTGAACTGCCTCTGCCCTTTGCCCTTTTTCCATCCTGCATGGAGAGGAATCGGATGGAGCCAATTTGTTCCACTTCGTGTCTGAGGCTTTTCTGCCTTTGACTCAGAGAGTCCATCAGGGAGGGGAGGCAGATCAAGGTCCCCCCTGTTCCCTGTGGGCTCTTTGGTGACAAATCCTGCTGTCTCCTGTCATTGCCCAGGAAATGACAGTCACCTCCCTGCCTGTGATGCTCCCTGATGTGCCTTTAGTCACTTAGACTCATAACTGAGGTTGGAAAATCTCTCTCAGACCGCTGAGTCCAAGCTGTGCCCAATTCCCAGCCCAGAGCAGAGTGCCACATCCAGGAATTCCTTGGGCACCTCCAGGGATGAGCACTCCAAACCTCCCTGGGAAACTCCAATGCCTGAGCAGCTTCCCCATGAAGAAATTCCTCCTGACTGAGGAAAACGGGATGGACATGGACATGAGACTGCTGGGCTCTGCCCTGCCTCCTCAGCAGCCTCCTGGTTAATTAATGCTCCTTGTGCCATCCTTTGAGAGGCTGAAGCACTTGTTAACAATAGTAACAACAAATACAATAATTGTCAAGATTAAGAATAATTAAGGAAGCAAAGCAGAGAGGAGATTGGATGCAGGGAGCATCTCCTTCCCTGGAATGAGGCCAGAATTACCAGGAGGTGGTTGTGGTCCAGCTGGAGCAGGAGGTGGCACAGTGTCACCATGAGGGACAAAAGAGGAGCAGAGACAGCTTGGTGTTCCCCTCCTCAGCAGCAAGGAAAACCTCTGGCATTCTGGGCCTCCAGGAGAGTAAGAAAATGCTCCAAGAAGGGCAGGAAGATAGAGATAAATGGCAAGGCAGGGAGAGGAACTGAAACCCCCTGAATCAGGAGGAGGTGTGCTTAGAGCATCAGCATTGACCTGGACTCCAGTTCCACCTGCACTGGAGCAGCTCTGGTCATCTGCTGCCCTCGGTATTTATAAAAATCCTGCAGTGTGGTTTCATCCTTCACAGTTTTAGGGCTTTCTTATGAGTACCTGAACTCTTGGGAATCACTGCAGTGCATGGAGACAGCTGTTACATCTTTCAAATAAGGAGTGTACAGTTACAGAAAAAAGGTACAGAAAAGGTGCTTTTTTAAGTCTAAAGGCTGGAAAAAAGAGTCCAACAAGAAGAAAATGTTTCTTTTGTGTTCTTTCTTTAGTGACTGGCGAGGGTTTCAGCAGGTACAATTGTGGTATCTATATAAAGATTAAATGCATTGTAAAATACCTGCCAAGCCAGGCAGCAGCTGAGGCTCACAGGCAGGGAATGGATAACAAATCCTAAAGTTCACCAAAGCAAAGCAGGAATAAAAGTGGTGAATGCTGACATCTCAAAGCTGCTTCTATTTCAGACCATCCTCACCACGGAATCTGTGTTTTCTAGGTGACATTAATTTATTCTTTTTAAAGAAAGGGGCATTTAATTGGCTCTTTGAGCTTCCAGCAAGCGCTGTCCCTCTCTTCCAAATATCTCCTGCAGATGTGACAGGGAGGTGTCCCTTGCCACCCCAATCTGCTCAGGGCAGCTCAGGGGAAAAAGCCACAGCAGCAGCCTGAGCAAAGGGTGAAATGTCCCCAAAGGCCACCGAGTGGGAAGGGAAAAGTCACTCTGCAGGTTTGGTGTGGTTTGTGTTTGGATTGTAGGGTGGAATCGGCTCTGTGCTGCCATGGAAACAGCAGCTTGGGTCTAGCATGGTTTGCAGCTTTCCCCAAGGAACTGGGCTGGGCCTTTGGGGGAAAGGGAAAATTTGGGTAAAATCACCCAAAATCATGCAGGTGGTGCTGGGTGGCTGAGGGGAAGCTCAGACAGGACAGGACTGGGTGCCTGTCACAGCAGTGATGGGACACACAGTGCCAGCACTGCCTCCTTGTCGAGGAGCAATGCCATTTATTTGAGCATTCAACACACAAAACTGGGGATGGCCTGTCTGGAGGAGAGCTGGTGAGCAAAACCAGCGTGAATCCAATCCTCACACACCGTGCTCCCCAGCATTCCCACTGCTTCCAGATCCTGGGAAATGGGGATCTCCGTGCAGGAGATTGTCCTTCTGGAAAATGAGAATCTCTGTGCAGGAGATTGTGGATGCTGAGGAGCAGAAAGGCCTTGCAAAGTGAGGGCCTTATTGCTTTTGTAAAATTTTTGCTTGCTTTTGTTACTTTAAAAAAAAAACTTTAACTGGAAAAGTGTTTCGGGAATGACTCAGTTAAACTAGAGGTGAAAAACAAGTTATATAATTGCAAAACAACTATCAGAACTAAT
>VZRM01007148.1:368434-378727 GCA_013397955.1 Grantiella picta | reverse complement strand
CCCCGGTGCGGTGCCCGGCAATCCCCGGTGCGGTGCCCGGTGTCCCCCCGGTGCGGTGCCCGGCAATGCCCGGTGCGGTGCCCGGCAATCCCCCGGTGCGGTGCCCGGCAATCCCCGGTGCGGTGCCCGGTGTCCCCCCGGTGCGGTGCCCGGCAATCCCCGGTGCGGTGCCCGGCAATCCCCGGTGCGGTGCCCGGTGTCCCCCCGGTGCGCGGCGGAGCTCCGGAGCGCTCGGAGGGAGGGAAGGGAAGGTTCAGCGGGTGTGGTCGCACAGGTAAAGGAGGGAGCGAGCAGCACCCGCAGCTCCGCTGGGCTGTGCGGCTCCAAAGTGCTGGAATGGGCAGCAGCGACCCGCGGGAGGAGCGGGATTGAGGCTGGCGGAGGGCAGAGCCCCTGGCACAGGGCAAGGCACCGGGAGGGGAGGCTCGGCGGGCTCTGCACTTTGCTTAAGTGAGGATGAATGGCTGTCCCTGGAAGGGCTCAGAGAACGTGTCCATTGTGGCACTTGGGGACACGGATCAGCGGTGGCCTTGGCAGTGCTGGGGGAACGGTTGGGCTCGAAGATCTCAGAGGGGTTTTCCAGCCTTAGCAGTTCTGTGATTCGGGGATGAGGGAAGGTGTTTTCCAGCAGTGGAGCTCGGGGATTGGGGCAGTTGTGTCCCAAGGTCCAAAGTGCAAAGGCTCCGGTCACACTGAGCTCTCCAAGCTCTGCATCTGTTCCAAGCTCGTGTCACGGAGGTTAAAGCATTTCAGTGCTGCTGGAGCTTGCTCAGGCTTACTCCAGAGCGAGGGAAGTTCGCAGGAGTCCTGCTCACGTTTGAGAGCTTTGATTCAGGTGCTGGGAGTGGAGCCAGCTCGTGGATCCAGCTCTGGGAGAGGCAGAGCAGTGCCTGGGAGGGAAAAAACCAGTGTCACGTCCTCAAGCCCCTGAGGCATCTTCCCTTGCTCCAAAACAAACTTCACCCTCGGAAACTTGATAGAAGGGTGAGTAATTAAAACATTACACAGCTGCAAGTTCGTGCTTGTCGAGGGTGGTGAGGAAGGAGCCAAGCCCTGGTTTGCCAGCTTCAAGCTCCCAGACAGCCTGGAGCGTGCTTTGAAATGTGTGATGTCATTATGACTTCATTTCTTCTTAAAACCAAAATACTTTTCTTTTAATGGGAATATTGCCCCGCGATTCTTCAAGGAGGATAATTTTTCTCTGTCCCCTGTCGCTGCAGTTGGCTGCTTTCGCTTGGCAAAGGCAGGGTAGGGTTTTTTAGGAGATTGCTTGGGTTTTGTCAGGGGATCAGAGGGTGATGGATAGCCTGGCTGAGATAAGCCTCTGGGGAAGGCAGCTCGGGATGTGCAGCAGTTTGTGCAGCACCACGCTTGGGGGAAGAGCCCCACGTGTGCCCAGGGATGGCAGCATTCCCAGCAGGAATGGGGTGAGGAGCAGCAGCACCTTCCTCTCCTCAGAGGAGATCTTCCCTCTGCCTCTGCCTCTCTGCCAGCCTGGCCTTGGCACTGTCAGCACTGTCCAATAACGCCGCCGTTGGAAAACAAACATGAGTCAGGCTGTGAGTTTGCTTAAATAATGACTCCTTCCACACCAAGGTGTGTTTATCTTATTTCCTCAAGCAGCCTCCGACCAGGGGCAGACAGGAATAGTTGAGTTTCCCCAGGACTTTGTAAACACTGATTTCGGAGTGCTCTGCCTGAGCCTGTTGGCTCATCGAGGCCTTCTAGGAAGTCTCCAAATCGTACATTCAGCTCCTCTGTGCCAACTGTGCTCCTGAGAGTGCCAGCAGTGCTTCTGCTTTTCCCTTTTCCCCCTCCTCCTCCCCATCCTCTGGAGCCAGCTGGCATGCCTCGAGTTTTCCACGTTTGCTCCCCTTTTCCAGGTATTCCGGGAAGTCTGAGGCAGGACAAAGAGCAAGGGATGGGTGCCTGGCAGAGTGGGGCTGAGCCCTTCCTGTGACAAATGCCTGGAACTCCTGCGGGAGATTTCCAGGGGAATGCAGGGGAGATGCAGCTGGAATTGGCCAGAGGATGCAGGAGTTGGGAGTGGGGCTGAAGAGAAAGAGTTGGGAATTCCCCACCTCTCCTTTGAGGACATCTCAGCTCTGTGCTGCTTTCCACACTCCTCTGCTCCTGGAGACAGCAGGAGGTTGTGCCAGAGGGGGCTCAGCTTGGACAGCAGCAGGAATTTCTCCATGGAAAGGGGGGTCAAGCATTGGCAGGAGCTGCCCAGGGAGGTTTGCAGTCCCCATCCCTGGAGGTGGCACTGAGTGCTCTGGGCTGGGGACAAGGTGGGCATTGGGACTGATGGGCTGGCAGGGCTTTTCCAACCCAAATGATTCTGGGATTCTGTGGTTCTGTGAGTGCAGTGAATGTTGGTGTAAACCCTGAAAACTGTGGTAAAATCTGGGGTGACAGTATCAAGTCCTGGGGGTTAAAGAAAATCTTCTCTCTTGGGAACACTACTAATTAATTATCCACTTAAATCTCCCCTGGCCGATTTGCAGAAAAATACGCTGATGAGTGTCAAGCTAGAGACTGCCTATTCTGATGTTGTCATTCCTGTGTTTCATTCCGCAAAATTTTCTAAATCTAAAAAGACGAATACACCAAATAAATGGTACCAATGTTTCTTTGTAAACCTGGTTGATTCCTCGAGGAAGCAGAGTGTGTAGAACCTGGTTGTGGTGCAGTTTATGGGAAAGGAAGGAAAGTGCTTCGTGGCTTTGGCATTTAGCTCCTTGCACTTGTTTCCTGGCATTCCCTGTTCTCCCTGGTGCATTTTTTGTGGGGCTACCTTTATTATATTATTATTAGTCAGGGTGATGTCCTCTTTGTGTCATCTGGGACAGAGGGTGGGTTAACTCCCACTGGATGTGTGGAGCCAGGAGATGGGAGAGGGATGAGCCAGGTTCTTGTTCCCGCAGCAAACACAAATCCAAACCCAGCATTTGCAAAGCAGCTGACTTTAATCTGGTCTAGTTGTGTAATTCCATTAAACTTATTTTCATTAGAAGCCATAATGTAATTCAGGCCCCCCCTCGGCCCTGCCCAGTGGCTGCAGAGCCAGGGCTGCAGGGAGAGACAGACACAGCCAGCAGGCCATGGGGGAAAGCAAATTACTCTGCGAGAGCACAAATGGAACTTGGGCAATTTGATGCGATTAGGGAAACAATTAGAGAAAATAGCTGGAGGTGCAGCGTGGCTCAGGAGGAGCTGCTGCTGGGTGGCACAGGGTGCTGTCACCAGCCTGGGATGGGCAGATGAGGCTGAAAAGCCACTTTCTGCCCCTCTCCGTGGGTGTTTCTGCCGTGTCCTGGTGCAGCCAGGAGGGTTTGGCTGTTCCCAGATGGGTTTTACAGAGCTTTGGGTCTGGCTGGTGCAGCAGGAGTTGGAGATGGAGCTGTGGCTGGAGTTGAGCAGGGAGATCGTTCTCTCTCGTGGGTTCTGGATGTGCATTTCCCACTTCTCCCCGTTTGGTTTGAGGTGGCACAGCCAAGTTCTGCCCTTCCAGCTCCCGTGGAGACTTTGGATGCTGCATTCACTGGGGGTGAGGCACACTCAGCTCCTGCTGGGCCAGCAGCTCCCCACATTCATCTGTCCCAGATATCTCTGCGTCTTCCCAAACAAACCCCAAACCACATCCTCCTCTCTTATTCTTCCTGCCTGGAGTGTCTGACTCTTGCTGGGCTCTGGGCACACCCAAGCTGTGCCCAGTCCTGCCTGAGGGCTTCCTTTGTGCCCCAGAGTCCTTGAAATGAGTAAAATCCCACATTAACCCTTGCAGCCATTCAGAGCATCCATGAAAACTCACACCACCATCCCCAAATGCAGCAGGGTTAATATGACCTCATGAATCCAATTATTTTATGGTGTACCAGGGCTGCTTTAACATCAGGAAGGTCACAGATGCCACAGTTAAACCTTTCTCAGTGATTTTCCTCAGAGGACTTGAAGGATGCAGCTGAACCTCTGGATCCAGCAAATCCAGAAATTATTCTGAGATGTCCTGATCCTTGTGGGGTTCCTCAGCTGAACCAGAGGGTGTTGGGCTGGCAGTGAAATGTTTGGGAAGGTGAGATCCAGTCTGGTTCCATATGGACCAGAACAGTCTGGGGAGAATGTTTGTGGTGCTCTGGCCCTTTAGGGCTGTTTTATCATCACTGAAGTCAAAGCTGCCACCACTAAAGCCTCTCTCAGAGCTCTGCCTCACAGAACTCGAAGCTGCAGCTGATTTTAGATGAGCCAAAGCAGTGGAATGTGTTCTTCTCCATGGGCTCTCCATGGGATTGTTACAAAAACATGTTTTCCCTACCAGGAAAAACTGCCAAGCAAAATTTTTATCATTCAGCAGAGAAGAGAAAAAGGAAATAAAATAGAAACTCAAACCCAGTCAACACTGTCCCTGGAAAAATAAGGGAAAGTTGCAGCGATGAATATAAATTAGGAATTAGAACATGTAGGTGTCTGATAAGGGAGGCTAAAGGAATCTGTGCAACAGCAGTGAGCAGGGGGGTTAAGGATGAAGGGAAAGCATCTCCCAAGAACATGCAGCATCCCCACAATGGTGTGTTCAGTAGCTGCTCTGCTGGGCTCCAATGGTGGAGGCTGAGCAGGAGCAGAGTCAGACTGAACCCCTGCAGAAGCACCATCTGCTGAGCTGTCACCAAATGCCAGGTGAGAAAAAGCACCCCCAGGTAGTCAGGGGGCATGAATTGTCATTATTGTAATGCCTTGGTGCTAATGCAGTGCCATTTGTATTCCTTCCTGAAGGCAGCAATGTCATTATTTCATCCTTTCAGCGAGGGTTGTTGGAGAAAAGGGGATTTCTCTGGCTCAGTGCTTTTTCTGGGATTTCTCAGGGATTTCTCTGGCTCAGTGCTGGTGATGAGCAGCAGCAGCAGCAGCAAACTCCTGTTTTGCAGAGCCCCAGCCTCGCTGTGACACTGATTGATGCCACTGAAAGGGGACCTTGCCCAGCCTGAAGCTGACAGCAATGTTATCGCTAATTTAATCTGTGTGTTTTCAAAGCCAAGAAAGGACCTCTCAGATCACCTCATCCACTTCCCTACCTACAGCAGAAAGGCACAAACAAAAGCAAACCCATAGCGAAGGAAACGTCTTCCTGATCAGTTCCAGAAATATCAGATGGGGAGTGAGAAAAATAGAAATCAACCATTGTTTTC
Organism: Grantiella picta; assembly: GCA_013397955.1. Taxonomy (NCBI): domain Eukaryota; kingdom Metazoa; phylum Chordata; class Aves; order Passeriformes; family Meliphagidae; genus Grantiella; species Grantiella picta. Next base: position 373,541 of record VZRM01007148.1, on the reverse strand, counting down.
TTTAATAATGAAAGAAGACAAAAAAAAACCCCAAACCCAGTTTAAATCCTCACTTGACTGTGAGGATTTCCAAATATACAGCAATTTCTGGAAGGACAGAATGGAAGGAAATTATTTCCGGCAGTGGTTTGACCCCTCTTTGGCTCCTTGGGTGGAATCCAGGCTGTTCCAGGAGAATTTACCCAGGGCCAAGGCTGCTGGATGTCTCAGGAGGATGGCACAGGTCTGTCCTGCCTGACCTTAGCAAATAACTGCTGTCCTCGACTGCCAGTGAGCAGAAACAGGAGAGCTTGGATGCTTCAGCTTCTTGCTGGAGCTGCAGGAAGAGCCCAGCAGCTCTGCAGGAGTGCTGGGAGCAGCTTGTCCTGCAAGGAGCTGGATGTGCCAGAGGGGCAGAGCAGGGAGGAGGCTGAACCTGGCTGTGGCAGGGGCTGAATATCTGGGGGGTTTTCTTCCTTTTAGGAGATTTCTGGGGAGAGAAAAGTGGTTGGTTTGGGGGTTTTTGGGAAGGGAAAATACAGTCCTTGTCCAAGAGATTCTTGGGGCTGGATTTGCTGGTGATGGAAGAATAAGTTTCCTTTCCCTCCTCCTGTTTGCCTTCATCACCTCTCCACTCCAGAATTCCTGATGTGACTTCCAGGCCGTGCTGCCCATGGATCTTTTCTCACACACACAGGCAATTCAGCTCTGCAGCCTCCCAAATCTTTCAGTGAAAAATCCAGTGAACGTGAAAAATCCAGGCTAAATTACCCAGCCCGTTCTGCACCACAGGGGCACCAGAGAAATGCAGGGCAAGCATCTCCTTGCTGGTCTGAGTTCAGGAGCTTCCTTGGTCAGCAGAAAATCACAGCAGCTGATAAAAACTAATTGCAAAGATGCCTTTTATGAGTGCCTGGTTTTCCATGGGCTCTGCTTGGCTGAGTTGGTTTATTGATCAGATCCCTTCCATCGCAGCTCAGGGAGGAAAACAAGCAGCCCTTCTGCACTTGTGTTTGCTTTTAATAAAATCCAGCGAGCGGAACTTGCAGGGAGATGATTAAAACATAACCAGGGAATCGGGAATTGGGGGAAGGAGGGATTTCCTTCTGCCCATTCAGCTCAGGATTTCCCTGCTCCATGGAATAGCCAGTTACCGTGTGAATGCTAAAAGGGAGGAGAAATCTGGGTTTTCCACCTGGGGTGAGGTCAGGGCAATGTGAGCACAAAGAAAGCTTTAGCTTGGAGAAGAAAAGCTTGTAGCAGAGGAAAGGTTTCCAGCAGCCAAGAATTCCTGCTGCATGGCATTCTGGCAGTGAGGAGGGCTGTGAGCTGTGAGCACACTTTGCTGTTTATTATTAGCAATCATGCTAATGGTGGCAGCAGATTAATTGTGGTTCAGATTAATGCCTCTCCCCTCTAATCCGTGTTTATCTGCATCCCGAGGACTCCCTGCCCTCCCCTCCTGGCATCCTCCCTGGCAGATGAGCTCAGAGGTGTTCTGGCTCTACAGGGCTTCCCAGTCAGTTCCTTCCTTTTCCACATCCCTCCTCTTCAGCAAACATCTGCTCCCTCACTGCTCTCTGGGTGCTCAGACAGTTATTGTTCCAGCTTTTGTTTACTGAAAAACAAACACACCAAAAAATTAGCAACGAGAGCCCAGATCAAGGATCCAAAAATAGGCAACCAAGGAGAGCCTGAAAGCTCCAATCTTGGCACATGGAAACAGTTTTAGGTGATGAAGACTTAACAAAACACAGCCAAAAGCAACAGCAGCAGGAAAAGCACCCTGAAGACAAATGGCTGTGGGATCCACTCCTCTGGGATTCAGTCACCAGCCATGGAGAACTGCAGGCAGTCACAGTGTCACAGAGCTCTCGGTGACAAGTTTGCATCCCCAGGTGCAGAGATGTCCAAAGTCAGGAGCTGAGTGCAAAGGATTTGCTTCCTGTCAGCCTTGCGTGGGGTCAGCCTTGTCCCACCCGAGTGCCACATCTCCTGAGTAATCAGGGAGATGGATGGAGATAGAAACTCCAGTCTCCCTCCTGAAGCTTTCCTGGCAGTCTGTGCTCATCCCCGAGGAGCTGGTGGGGAAGGGTTTTCCCAAGGAAATTCATGGAGCTGATGAGATGAGCTGTGCCGAGGCAGGAATCACTGACTGCGCAGGGAGAGGATGGAGAAAAGGTCAAGGGGACTGGGAAAAGCTGAGAGAATTGGGATTGTTCAGCCTGGAGAAGGAATTCCTCCCTGTGAGGGTGGGGAGGGGCTGGAATGGAATGGAATGGAATGGAATGGAATGGAATGGAATTCCCAGAGAAGCTGTGGCTGCCCCTGGATCCCTGGAAGTGTTCAAGGCCAGTATGGATGGGGCTTGGAGCAATCTGGGATGGTGGAAGATATCCCTGCCACGGCAGGGGTGGGATTGGATGAGCTTTAGGTCCCTCCAACCCATTCTGTGATCCCATGGTCAGTTAGGAAGGTATTGCATGGAAAAAAACCCAAAAGTCATCCACAGAAAACAGGGAATGGACAAAACCCCCAGTTAAGGCTGGAAAAGAGCAAAGGCAGCAGCAGTGCTCATCCAGAGGCGTGGGGAGTGGAAGGCAGGGAAGGAATTCTCCCTCCCAGTGCCCTTTTTGGGTTTGCCCTTCAGGAAAGGCACGGGAGGGATCAGGGAGGAGGAATGAGCAGAGCTGGGCAGGGTGGGCTCTGTGTCAGTGCCAGGGCTGTTCGTGGGTTTGCTCTGCACATCAGGAGTGACTGCAGCAAGAGAAATAAACAGAGTCTGTTGAGGGCAGGAAAAGAAGTCACAGCAATAAAATGCAGCGAGGAAGATTTAGGATAAAGCCTGGAAAAATCCCTCCATGCGCGTCTCCTGGGAGGCTGCATAACGAGAATGTGGAATCTCCATCTCCAAGTGTCATCCACAGCAGCTTAAAATATGGCTGGGTCTGCTCAAACAGCTCCTCAGGGTCTCTCCCAGCCCTTTTTCTCCATCTGATTCTTCTCCCCATGGCCCCAGAGTCTGTTTTACAGCCCGAAAAGAAATACAGAGCTGAACGAACTGCATGACAGACCTAGCAGATTTTATTTTTTGGTAGTGAGTTGGTTTTTTAAGTGACAAATGGAAACTTCCTGTGGGAAAAGTCTGATTTTAGTGTAATGTGATTTTCTGCAAAAAAGCCGAGATGACAAAGAAAAGCTGTTTGCTGGCTCTGCTGACTTGCTGCTGTTCTGAGGTTTTATTGGATCTGCAGAGCTGATTTTTGTCTGCTGACAAAAGATTTCGGTGCTGTTTTCTCTTCGGATGTTCTTCCTCCAGATCAAAAGCCTGGTTAAACACAATAAACCAAAGGTGGAGATAACAGGGCAGGAGGTTGGCTCAGCTCAGGGTTTCCTGCTTCCCTGTTCGGTGTCACTTCTTGCTGGTTGCCACGGCTGGCTCTGCCAGGGGTGATGTTGGCACAGCTTCTCCTTCCCTCTTCCCGAGCACATCCAGGATGAAAATCCAAATTATCTCTCCTGGTTTCCCAGCAGCTTCCCCTCCCTGGGAACCCAGAACTGCCTGGGAGGTGAAAAACAAGGGCAGGCTGGGCAGGTGACAGGGTTAACCTGGAGGGAGCCAGGAAGATGGGGAGGGACTCTTTACAAGAGCCTGGAGTGACAGGACAAGGGGAATGGCTTCAGCTGATCGAGTGGGTTTGGATGGGATTTTGGGAGAAAACTCCTCCCTGGGAGGGTGGGGAGGGCTGGGATGGAATTCCCAGAGAAGCTGTGGCTGCCCTGGATCCCTGGCAGTGTCCAAGGCCAGGCTGGACAGGGCTTGGAGCAACCTGGGATAGTGGAAGATGTCCCTGCCATGGCTGGGGGGGAATAGATGAGCTTTAATGCTCTTCCAACCGAAACCATTCAGTAATTCTGTGATTTGTGCTGCTCCTTTCCCCAGGGGGCTTTGGCAAGGCCATTCCTCACTCCAGTCTCTGGGCACTGGGAGACACTGGGGGAACTGGGGCAGCACTGGTGCAGGGAAAACCTTGGGAGCAGTGCCTGGATGTTCTTCCTTCCTCGCAAACAAATACCATGATAAATTACTTTGCACTCCCTATCTCCCTTGGAGATGGATTTATTTTTTATGTTCTCCCTCAGTCACTAACTAGGGTTTTTATGAGAGCACATCTCCATTTCTATCATTAGCAGCACATGTGCAGAGTCAGGGTTTGGGAGTCACCAGTCACTCACTGCTCTTTGTGATGTCTCCACACTTTTCCCTCCTCCCTCACTCCCCAAGCAATTCACAGGAAATTGTGAATGTGCCTGAATGGACACATTTCCAGCAATCTTCCTTAATTCTTTATTTACTGTAAAATAAGCAGGGCAAAAACTGCAACGTCAGTTCCTCTGCCGAGGCTGGATTCGCTCCCTCCTCACATCTCAGCCTCTCTCTCCCCTGCCCTTTCCCCAACCTCATCCCCATTTCTGATGTGCTGTGATGAAAAGCAGGATGGGTGGACGGGAAACATCTGATTGCTGCTGCTGAATTCCTCGAGGGAACACATTTCCAGGGAATTGGTGTGACCAAAGCTGAGCTGTTCTCAGCCAGCACCTGGGGCTGAGTGTCCCTTCCTGCCCTGGACAGCGAGTTTTGCTCAGTGAGCTCAAACTTCCCTCCTGCATCACCCACAGCAGGGCCTGAGGGCATTTCCTGCCACCAAAAAGGGAAAATTCAGTGTCTGCTGCTTGGGATGAGGAGTGATGGAAAATGGGGGAGCAGCCAAGGCACTGCCTGAGGCAGAGGGGACAGGATGGAGAGGGTGAACTGGAGTCCAACCTGTGCCTCCCTTCTCAAACAGAGCCTGGGATGACTGCTCCAGCAATAAACCCCTCTCTGCTGCCAGCACAGACATCAAAACCTGGCCCTGCAGCCGGGGGATCTCACAGACCCCACTGACATCTCCTGCTGATGCTCAACAGCCCAACAAACCACTCACAGCTCTGGGAACAGCTCGGGGACAGCCTGGCCCTGCTTTGGGAACACAAAGGGATGGGAAGGAAGAGCTCAGTGTTACTGGAAAGCTTTAGGGCAGCTCTGGATAAATGAGAGGCTCAGAGGGCTCTCCAGGATTTCAGCCCT
>VZRM01007148.1:338381-368384 GCA_013397955.1 Grantiella picta | reverse complement strand
AGGAAAAGGAGAAGGAGGAGAAAGAGGAGGAGGAGGAGAAGGAGGAAAAGGAGGAGAAGGAAGAGGAGAAGGAGGAAAAGGAGAAGAAGAAGGAGGAGAAGAAGGAGGAAAAGGAGAAGGAGGAAGAGGAGTAGGACAAGGAGAAGGAAAGAGAAGGAGGAGAAGGAAAAAAAAGGAGGAGAAGGAGGATGAGGAGGAAGCAGAGAAGGAAAAATAAGGAGGAGAAGGAAGAGAAGGGCTACAGCAGAACTGGTGCAGAAATGAGCCTGCTTTGGGCAGGTCAGTTCAAATGATGCCATCACATCTGGGATCTGCAAGGTCGGGGTGGAATGGACGCAGCCAAGGTCCAAACTGCCCCTGGGACACACACACAGATCAAACAATTCATGAATTCTCAGTCCATTCTCGATCCCAGTGAAGAGCCTCACCCACAACAGGCTGCTCTGCTGTGCAGTGACCTTGAGGAGCCCTAAGTTGTAACAAATCCTACAAAAATGCTTTGGTGCATCAGTTGGGTTATTAGCAAAGATCTCAGGGAGGTCAGGTGTGCAGGCAGGGTTATTACAGAGGATCCAACCATTATAAATCCCCATTTAGCAGCAAACTGCAGACACTGTGACCTTGCCTGGCCCTTCCCAGCCTCTGCTGTAAACCATGTGCTCAACAGCATTTTAAAATGATTATTTATCCTTTATCACCGTTGCTTTAAATTGTGTTATGTCTGGTGAAGCTTCCAGAGGCAGATGAGGGTGGTGGGGTTGTTCCAAGGCAGCATCTCCTTTTTGGATAAAAACCAATATATTGATATCAGCACTCCAAAATCTGAGCTACAATTAATTCCTAAGGGATTTACAAAGAGGATCTGGCCACAGCGAGCTGGATTTCTCATGCTGGTAGAAATTATATTTAATTACAGTGAAGGAAATAGAATTAATTAATAGAATTAATGCAGTGGGAGAACCAACTCTATAGTTAAGGTGGGTGGGTTTTTTTCCCTCAAAGGAATAATTTCTTGAAAAGGCAAGTTAGGACCCACTAAAAAGTGCAGCATTGCTGGAGTCAGGGGATTTTAGGGTAAAATAAACGCTGAGCAGAACAGTGTGTGATGATAAATGTGGGTGGAGAGATCTGAGAGGACTGGGGAGAGCAAAGAGTGCTGGTGAGGGACAGAGGGGTTGGGAGAGTTCAGGGAAACCCAAATCAGACTTTCCTTGGATTTATCTGGAGGAAAAAAGCAACTCTCACCCTGAAGAGTTTTCCCAAGAATGGAAAATAGGGATGAAAAAAAACCACCAAAAAGACAAATTGTCAGTAGTGATGACTGTGAATCTCCCTTGGCTTCACATCATTTTGGGGTCTGAGAGTCTCCCCTGATTTCCCTCCCAGCCCTGGGAAAAACATCCAGGTGACTGAAAAGTCTCTCCAGCAGCTTTTGCTTGAGAGCAAAATCTGGTTTTGTTTCCAGAGCAGTGACATTCCTTTCCTCCTCTCCAGGCTCCTTTATTCCCTTCAAAGTTGCAGCTTTGGGTGGAAGGAGTCAGGCAGTCACACCTGGAAGATGTTTTCCAGCAAGAACATTTACTTTTGCCTAATTTAATACTTTTCAACTCCTCAGGACAAGTTTTTCATTTGCTTCATGAAGGACTGTGTAAATATGAATAAAAGTCAGTCGTTTCACGAGCAGGGAAGAAAATAAAATATGGGGGAAAAAAAAGCTCCTTTGGCAAACACCCACATGGAAGTTTTTAAAAGCAGCTTCGAACTGCATCTGTAGGCTGCAGCTACTCCTCCACCCCTGTGCATCCCTGTCCTCCATAAAGGGAGAGCAAACAAACAGGAAATCACCATTTTAAAGCCCCTTTTGGGGTTTTTAATAAACAGCTCCACAGTTTGCAGTGGTGCTGTGCTGATCCTGTGCTTCCCTGTCCTGCTGGGTGTGAGCCTGGGAAAAAAAAAAAGGGAATTCTGAAGATGTGCTGGGCAAGGTCTGAATTCCCTTCTGCATCTTTTTTTACAGAAAAATGATCCAATTTTGCTTTCCCAGTTTGGAGTCTCTGCAGTTGTTCAGAGCTGGGCAAGCTCAGCCCCAGCTGATGGATATTCAGGGTTTGGCACAAGAACTGAGACCAGGACAGAAAGGAATTCAACAGGTGAAAGCAATGGAATTTTGGTGAAAAATGCCCCAAAGTATATATATTGTGAATTAAGAGGATTTCCAGCCTCCCTGCCACCTCCCGGTGACACCTGCAGGGCTGGGGACTCCACACCTCCCTGCAGTGTTTAACCACCTTTTCCATGCAGAAACTCCACGGAAATACAGAATATTTTCTGCTGCTCTCCAGGTGTGATTCCCTCACCCCTGATGAAGGTGTGAGGCAGGGCTGGCACTGGGGACTGAGTGGGAAATGGGAAATGCAAACAGCGCCAGGGCAGAGTGGATTTTATTTATTTAGTGCAATCAAGCAGCAGCAGTGGGTTCATCAAACCCTCATTAGCAACAGGTCAGGCTGTAATTAGAGAGCCTGGTGCAGTTGGCTACTTCTCCCCGAATGCCAGCAGTCGGACATGGAGAGCCTGGGATGAGCAGGGATTATTTTGGGAAGTGCTTTCCCGGGGATCTCTGCTCCTCCCTTCATCTCAGCAATTAAGGGAACACAGGGCTCTCAAGTGGCACTCGCTGCTCTCTGAGTTGGTGAAATGCTGAACAAAAGCTCCAAACTGCTCTCCCGAGGAACTCAATCTCATCTGAAGGAGCTTGAATTCTCCGGGGGTACAGAGCAGCTCTTCTCTCTCCTCTCACAGGAGGGGGAAAGGAAAGCTCTGCTCCTCAAGCACAGGTGTATTCCACACGGGTGTTTTTTACCTTCTCCCTGCTGTTTCAAGGAGCAAATCTCCACAATTCCATGGTGTGAACATCAGGAGTTTCTCCTGCTGAGCCAGGCAGTGAGATTCTGGCAGCTCACGTGTGCCAGGAAAGCAAACACCTCGCTCAGTCCCGCTGCATTGCCCTGAATCCTCCAGGGAATCATTTGCTATGTTGGAGGAACGAAGGGCTGGAATCAGGGACTGCAGGTGGCAGGGAAATGCTGGATAAATTCTCATCCCTCCGGATTCTGCACTCCATCCTCACACCCCTGGCTGCCTCTGAGTTGCCTTCACATTCCAATTTATCCTTCCAGTCTGCGCTTTCCCCTCCACCAACCAAAGAGCCCCCAAATTCTGCTCTCTGTTTATGAAATCTCACAGCACAGGACGGTTTTTCTCCCTACCCTGGGTTTCATTCTGCCCAAGAGTCCTCTTGATTCTGCCCAAGAGATGGTTTTGTCCTGTATCAAACCCTCAGGTAATCCCAAATCAAATGCTCTGCTGAAATCAGAGAATACAGCAATTTATTATATCAGTATTGTTGTTGATTAGCACTGAAAATATCAAGAAGGCAAATTTATTCTCCTCTAATTCTTACCGATTTGCCAAATTCTATGCCCTGTCTGTAATTCTCGATGAATTGTATTCTTAAGGAGCTATTTTATTCTTGTGCTGGAGAGCAGTCTTAGATTGATAGGACTATAATTACCTAGATTAGCCCCTTTATTCTTGCCAAATATTGATACTTCTTTTCATTAACTCTGATTGTCCAAGTTTACTGAAAATCAACACCAACCATCTGCAAATTTCCTTACCCAGCTCTTTAAAACTCTTGTTAAAGACAAATTTGCCATTATCTGCACTTGCTAATTTTGAAGTGACCAAATGAGTAATGGCTGTTTGATCTATGGGGATGGAAAACTTCATCACCACATAACAGAGTCCCCAAAATAAAACAGAATCACAGAATCCTTCAGGTTGGAAAAGACCTCCGAGATAATTGAGTCCAAATTTTGCAGTATTTATTGGAAATGTCTCTTCTTAAATAGCGGTCAACAACTTAAATATTTTCCAGCTGATCTGCCTCACTTTAATGATTTATTTTCTTAGCAACATGTTCAAAATCAACCTCTTCTGCAGTCTGCAGATTTGTCAGCAACTCTTACTGCTTTATGACAATTCCTCAACTTTATCCACAGCCAGCAACTTACCCTTTTTTCTGTATTTTCTGTATTTTTGGACACATTTTCCTTCAGTATTTTTGCACAGCTGTGACCTCTGCCCCGAGCCTGCCCCACAGGGTTTGAGGTGCTGCAGGTTTGTGACCTGCTGCTTCTCATTCCCTTCTGTTTCCATCCTTCCTTCTGGTGACCTCCCTGTTTTCAGCTCTGTTGAAAAACCAGGAGATTTTTGTCTAAACTCTTCGGTGCTGTGCATTGAACATCTGTCTCCTCATGTGTTCCTGCTTTGGCTTTTTTCCTGTTTGCTTCTCACAAAGAGCTGCCACCATCCACTCCAGTAAATATTTCCTCTCCAAGCAACCCCTGCAGGTTGCACTCAGTGCTCTGGGCTGGGGACAAAGTGGGGACTGGGGACAACTTGGATTTGATGACCTTGGAGGGCTTTTCCAGCCTCATTGCTCCCCTGGGATTCTGGGATGTATATGTAGAATGGACATCACATCCTTGGCCAAATCATCCTTTCTTCTGCATCTGATGGGGGAATAACCCTGAACCTGTAGAGCTGGTCTGGTCCAGGGTAACTCCTGCTTTAACCCATCCCATCCTCAGTGGGATCCCAAATCCCACTGCATCACCCAAAATCCCTCCAGTATCACCAGGAAGGAGGTGAAGCCTTCAGCGTTCAGCTCCTGCCCTGAGCTCAGCTGCTGATTCCCTGCAGAGCTGCAGGGAGTAGCAGCATTGGGAAAATGCCCTTCCCAGCAGGATGGCATTCCCAGGGCTCATCCCAGACAGCCTGACAGAAACCAGCCCAGAGCCATTTCCCAGCGAGCAGCAGCCTGAAATGATCAGAATTTGGGAAATGCACTGGTTCCCAGTGTGCGAGCTGGCAGACAGACCTGTTCTGTGTGAAACATGGAAAATGAGCCCTGGGCCGTCTCAGCCCTGCCTGGTGCCAGGCACAATCCGTGTCTGGGAGCTTCTGTTACCTGCGGAGTCTGGCTGATGACAATTCCCAGCCCACCCAGGCGTTCCTGCTTTGGAAATCACCATTTGGCAGCAGCTTCTCCCGTCAGCTCCTTTATCCTCTTCGCCCTTCCCAGCAGGAGCTCCAGAAGCTCTCAGCCCACCGAGACAACCTGCAGGGCCACAGCTCCAGGTTTAGCTTGCTATCTTCACTTCTAACGACCTGAGAAGGATTCTTTTGGAAATTTAGTTTTAAAAGAAGTCGAACACATCAGCAGCAGCTTGGAAGGTTTGTTTGGATGTTTTGGGGGTTGTTTGTGTGGTTTTGGGGTTGTTTGTGTGTCTGTGCTCCTCCAGATCTGTGCCTGGAGCCCTTCTGACCATGGCTTAGAAATTTCCAAGCCTCTGTGATGTTTTCTGCTGCCAAGTTTTCAGGCAGATTCACCCCAAAGCTTCCCAAAACCGCCAAGCTGGGTCAGGCTACGAGGAATCTTTAATGCTGGAGATTCAAAGCAGAGCTGAAATCACAGATGGTGTAATTCAGCACAACCTGCCTGATTTCTTAGTCGGAGTTACACAGGAGTAATTAGAGCAAAGAAAGCCACCCAGGCCAGGAGATCCTCCTGCTCCTGCTGAAGTCCAGAGCTTGCAGAGCCATAAACTCGCTCTTGGCGCTGAACTTCAAAGCAGGAGCTGATTTCCTGTTTCACAGCCTGCACAGCCAGCTTATGGCAGCAATAAAAACCAACCAGAGGCATTTGATTCCAGCACAACAAAGCCGGAGTTGTCTCTGCCCTCCAGATGGGGAGTGGGACAAATCCACACTCAAAAACCTGTGTAGCAAACGGGGCAGGATTGAAGGTAGTGGGAAAGATAAGTTGTGCTCGAGCCCTTCCTGTTGGGCTGTGGATAAATCCTCTCTGCAGTGAGGAATTTCCCTGGCTCACTCATCCACCTTTCCCCTGCTGCCCAGGGGGGTTTGCAGGCAGGACAGGGACAGAAATGGGGGACAAAGGCTGCTCTGTGCAGCTGGGAAAGCGAGGAATCCACGCATGGAGATGTGGTCAGCTGGGAGTGACTCCAGGCAATCCCTGGGATGTTCAGCACTGTCCAGGAGGGAGATGGTTGCTGTCACTGCTCTGTCCCTTGGCTCTCCCGAGGTGGCAGCTGCTGGCTTGGCTCAGAGCAGCACAGCAGTGTCTCTGGGATGAGGGAAAGGGGATGTGGAATATCCATGGGAATGTGCCTCTTCCAGGGATCGTTTCCTTTTGCTTTGGAGCAAGGCAGCTTTTCCAACAAGGCACTGGTGACAGTGAGGATGCTGGGCAGCCCCAGAGGCTGAGCTGGGATGGTGCTGAGCATCCCAAAAATCTTCCAGCGAGCTGGGAGTGACCAGCAGCTCACTGGGAGTGACCAGCAACTCACTGGGAGTGACCAGCAGCTCACTGGGAATGGCCAGCAGCTCACTGGAAGTGACCAGCAGCTCACTGGGAATGGCCAGCAGCTGACTGGGAGTGACCAGCAGCTCACTGGGAATGACCAGCAGCTCACAGCACCCCCATGGAGAGCTGAGGGATTCCCACATTTACCAGCGTCTCTAGTCCACGTGGCTGTGCACACCAACAGTTGATTTGACACAGAAAGCGCAGCTGGTGCCTTGCTGGGGCAGCAATTCCCACACCCTGGTGCTGGTGTGAGGAGAAGAAAAGCTGGAAAGTGTTTTTAGGAAGGAAAATGTTATGAGGATGCTTTATGGCATGTGAGCAAAGAGGTGGGGACAAAGGACTCAGCCATCCCTCTTGCCCTCAGTTATTAATTGACTTCTCTTGCTGTGTTTTGGTTTTTAAGAGAGCCAGCCCCTCCCCTGGGCTGTTTCCCCTGGCTGAGGTGTGAGAGTGCAGCTGAAGCTTGGCTTGGATGCCAAAGCTGCAGCAATAAGGTGAGAGCAGCGAGCTGTGAGAGCTCCCAACGCCCCGAAACAGCAGATAACTCAGGTTTACAGCCGCTCCTCTCCCCTCACACCAGCACAGCACAGACCTGCTGCAGATGGCTCTGCTCTGGAGCAAAGTCACCCTTGAGCAGCCCGAGGGAACTTTGCTGCTGGAAATATTTGATCCAGGAGAGCAGGTAGGCACAGCACAGCTTCCTCCCCGTGTCCTTTCCTGGGGCCAGCCCTTGGACTGTGCTGTCTGCTGGGACTATTTTGGTACTCAAGGATGGAATTTAACACTGACAGGGCAGAGCAGCCTGCTGTGAGGCTGAGGGGCACAGAGGGCACAGCAGGAGCTGAGAAGGGCAGGCTGGCACTTATCAGCTCCTCTCTGCACCCAAGGTGTGGCTGTCAGTGTCACCCCAGTGCCACGCGTGACTGTGGCATCCCTTGGGAGCTCCCTGAACTCAGTGCCTGTGGTTTGGGTGGTCAAGCCAGAGACCTTTCCTCTGAGTTTAAAGAGCTTTCCTGAGAAATAACCTTCCAGTGAAAAGACATCTCTTCTGTGTTTTCTGTCTCAAAACACGGAAGAGATTTCTCCATTTTATTTTTTGGGTGATGTGTCACGTCTCTCTTTTAATTTTTCCCTGTTTAAGCAAACGGCTCCATTGGAAGCTGCTGGATGAAAATCAGCCCAGCAATCTGTCTCTGCTGACAACTGAGGGACTCCTTATCAGCTTTGTCCTTCATGGGGAGAACAGAGTCAGCAGGGACAGGGAAGGCAAGAGGGGCTGAGGGAGGGGGCAGTGCCTTTGCCAGAATTGGGGGGAAATAAAGCCATTTTATCTGGAGCAATCAAGATGAATCACTTTGATATTTCCTATTCCTCAAGCGTTGTCATGGGCAGGATATTCTCTGACAGCCCTTGGAGGGTTTTGGACTGCTCTGCGGCGATGAGCAAGAAATGATCTTTGGATTGAGGTGATTGTCACTCCAAAAATATCACTTTCATGTGGGCTGGGAAGATCTGGTCCAGTTAACCTCTGCTAACAACTTCATTTTCTCTGATAATGATGGAGCTGTGAGGAAAATCACAACTCCAAATGTGAAATGTGGAGGGAATCGAGCAACAGCTTTTTATTTATTCAATCCCAGCTTCCTTTTGGCAGATGTTCAGTACAGAAAGCGAGGAGCCTCTTGAAATCCCAGGTTTAGATGGAAGTCTTTATTTATGTCAGAGTGGTTCTGCTGGCCCCAGTCAGAAATCACACACACTGGATGGGAGCTCAGTGACTCCTGCACTTCCAAGAGCTCCTCTCTGAGATGTGGAGGACAGCAATTGCCAGGGCAAGGCTAAACAAGTTTTCTAAACATGTGTGATATTTTTTGCTCTGTGTTACCCCAGAAAAAACAACACTGAAATCAGAGTTATCATCACTGCACACCACACTCTGCTCTAGGAAGATGGCAAGGGATTATTATAAAGGGGATTTTTTTACCTTACACTTGCAAAGAAAAGAACAAAGTCACTCAGTGATAAGTCAAATTTTTCACTGAGAGCATGAGACACTCAGAAAGTGAATTTAGTTTATTTTCACATCCCCCTCCCTCCTCTGTGGTGCAGCAGAGTGTGTCACAAATGGGCAATTTAGATCACTTGGAGCTGTCTCCAAAGGGATTGGCAGAAGGGATTTTAATTGGATGTTGTAAAAGTGCAACTAGAGAAAGTTCAGTGGCAGCTTCACTCTGCTCCATACTACAGGGAGGGAAAATACAGAGGAAAATAGACTTCAAATTGATCTAGAGTGATTTACAAATTATTTATACAGTGACCAGAGACCCAAAAGGGTAAGGGAGACCCCAGTGAATTGTGAGGTTCACAGTGAACCCCTTTGCTCTCTAAACTGCTGACGGACAAGGTTTGTGTCTAATGGAATTAATTCCGTGGATTTCAGCATTAATTCAGCAGCTGAGGGTCTGTGATGAATGAAAAGTCCCTCAGCCTTGGCTAAGGACGAATCTCTCAGTCTCAGCTAAGGAATCTTGTTGTATTTAAGGAAAAACTGTGTTTGGCTCGCAGTCAAGCTGCACCCAATGGGAAAGGTGTGTGTGAGACTCCATTCTTTCTTCACTGCTCGGTAAACGAGTCTTGGACAAGCTGCCAGCTGCTATTCCTGCGTTCATTGTGGGATCAGCGTTCCAGGCTCGTGTTCCTCCATCCTCTGCCATATGCTCAGTTGTCACCAAGCTCCTCTGTGGGATTCCTGGAGGAATTTCTGCCTCCGGAGCCTGTTCCACCCTGTTGCTGGTTTGGTTCAAAGCTCCAACTCTTCCTTCCCAGGGCAGAAGGGGCAGTGTGGATTCATCTGCAGGGAAAATGGGTTTTTCAGGGTGCTCAGTCCACCCGAGCCCCGTTGGGGTGTCACAGTGGCGCAGCGCTGCAGGAAATGGGGGTGGCACTTTGTCACAGTGACTCAACTGCTGCGCTGTCATCAGCTCAGCCTGACAGCAAGTGGAACTGGATGGGCTGAGTGGGAAGCGGAGAAATGGGATGGAGGATGTGTCAGTGTCTCTGGGAAGTGCTGCTGTGGCCATGGGTGGCACCTGGGGGACATTGCCATCCCCACGGGGCAGTGGCAATGGCACTAGGGACAGTGTCACCTGTGGGCCACCAGCCAGCTCCTCGTGGCTCTGACAGGTGAAATCTTCATGCCTCAAAGCCACAATGGGGTAAATACATCCATTTATCCATCTCCTCACTGGGTTTTCCCATTTCCTGGAGGGGTGAGGAGAAGGGCAGAGGCAGGACAGTGACCAAGGTGACTTCGTGGTGTCACAAAGGGAGGGAGTTGAGCTCAGCCGGACAGTTGGATCATTCCTGAATTCCTGACTGCCACCAGGGCAGCCTTTCCATGCTGGGTTGCTTTGTTTGTTGGGGATTTTGTCTGTTTGTGGAGGGTTTTTTCTGTTTTAGGAATCTTTTCTGGTTAAGAAATCTGTTTTAGAAATGGTTTTTAAGGTTTGTTTTTCAGTTCTTCTTTTACCCTTACATACCCTTACATTCCTTTTTCACCCTTACATACAGTTTTATCCCAATCTTCCTTTGAAGCCAAGGTTTTTTAGGTTTGTTTTTCAGTTCTTTTTCTACTTTTATATAGAAACTTCCAGTTATTGTAGAAGTCTCCATGATAGCAAGATGGTGTGGAACTTCAGTGTACATTGAAATTACATTTTTCCCCCAGAAAAATAAAGCGAGAAAGAGTCCCCCTAATTAGAATTTCGACATACAAAATCACTGAAAAGCTTTCCCTCCATTTTGCAGGAGAAATGAGAATTAACTGTATGCTGATATCTCAAAGAGTGAAACCACACCTGGTATTTTGTCCCTTGGAAGAACTCCAGAGCAGGAGCACAGCAGGGTGGGATTTTCCACCAAATTCAAGTCGCAGATCAAGTCTTAGGGACACAGAGGTGAATCTCTAGACCTCTCACCCCTTTATTTGCAAAATTCAGCAGCAGTTTTTAAGTTACCAGATTCCATCTGAATGGTTTAAGCTGCAAACAGGGACCAAGCTCTGCCTGTTCCCCCACCTCTGATAAAAACATCCTTTTGACTCCAGCAAACTCTGCTTGCCAAATCACATCTCACCCATACACCCTGAATTAGCCCTCGTGGCAAGCACTGAGCCAGGTCTGGAGAGCAGGGAACCATTTGCATTGCAAAAAGTGGTGTCTGGGAAGGCTCAGGCAGTTTAATCCCAATTTCCCTTTGAAGCCAAGGAGCCACGATGGCATCATTTGCATGAGCAGTGCCCTGGTGGTGGTTTTATCCCGAGAGAGAGCACGAGGGGTGATCAACAGCCTCCAGTGCTCCGAAACCGAGCCTGTTTTCCCCACTGGATTAACAGCAGCAAATGCACAAGCACATTATTAAGATGGTGCATTCATTTCTCTGGAGTCAGGATGGAATTTTGATAGAGTTAAAAAGCCCATTAATATTTACATCACTGAGAGGTGCTGGAAGTAAGTACATTTATTTTAACTCGAGCTGCAAAGCGTTTAGTTCTTTGTAATTACAGCACTGCTATTAAGTATTCATAAGGCTGCACAATAGAGTGTCACAGGAAACCTGGTTTAATTTAGTGGTAAGTCAATGTTTTAGTTTTGTGTAAAAACAGAAACTAATTTACCAAGCCTCCTTGCTTGTGTTTTCCCACCTGGGCTTTGCAAACTTTCTTCAGCTTGGCTCTGTTGAAAATACTTTTTTTGCAGCTTTGAAAGTTGGGAAGTTGCTGGGGAAGTCCTGCAGGTATGCAGGTAATTGGAATGGGCACAGCCAGGCTGGCGAAGAGCTGGAAAACTGATGGAAAAAGACCTGGAAGTGCTGATCTGAAGCAGCTGAACATGAGTCTGTGGGTGCCCAGGTGGCCAAAAAACCCCAATCCATGGCTTGGATAAATGCATTTCTGGGAGATCCTGGAACTAATCCTGTATTTCCCACTCTCTCCACTGCAGGATGAGGTCTCTTCTATGGACATTGAACTCCCAGCTGCCTGTTGCCTGTGATGGAAGAACTCGATGTGAATGTGAGGTAGGAGGAAGGACTGTGCTGCTGAGCTGGGGCAGAGCAGTGACCCCACGGTGGCAGTTTCTATTTTCCCGCACAAAAAGGGGAATTTTCATGCAGCAGGGGCTGCTTTGGGGGCTCTTGCAGCTCCTCTGGGGATGTGGCATCACCCTGGTGTTTGGATGAGTGTCAGATGTGGCACAGAAAGGATTTCTTTCCAGCAGCAAATGTTATGAATTTTGCAAAAGCTGCCGAGTGGTGTTAGAGAGACATTCCTGGAAATTTTTGACAGTTCAGTAGGGAGCTTGCATTCATCACAGCCCGAGGGAGGTGGCAGACCTCATTTTCTCTAATTCCAGAGTAGAAAAACAAATGACCCCCGAGTATTTTCCTATTTCTGTTTTATCGGATTTTTTAATTCCGTGTGACTCGGCGATTGTTATTGGGCACATTTATTACAGGCAGTAGGTTAATGAGATCCTGTCAAGTGGTTTGAAATGAAAACCTCAAATTGGTGAAAGCAAGCCAGAGAGGCCAAACTCTGCTTCTCTTGGGCTCTTAGCAGTGCAGGTTGCAATTGTGGGCAATGGTATTTGAATGGCTGTTAAAGCCTTCCTAGACCTTTGGTAAAGTTTCCATCATCTCCCTGCAGAGAATTCCATGTTGCCAGGAATGAAGTAGAGCTTCTACAGCTCCTCCTGACCTCATGGCAGCTAAATCTCACTCCCTGGTATTTTTGGAGCTCAGGTGACTCTAATTGACATGTTCTGCATGGCATTGTTGGCCATTCTTGAGGACTTTGCTTTTTTTTCCCCCAACTATTTTTTTCCCAGCCCCGTTTTTCCCACCCTTCTCCTCACCTTTTTTTCCCTGCCTCTTTTCCTCACCTTTTTTCCCACCTTTTTTTTCCTCCCCTTTTCCACGCCCCCTTTCCCCACCCCTTTTCCTCCATCTTTTTCCCATATTTTTCCCCATTTTTTTTAGACTTCCCTTTTCCCCGACTCTTTTCCCTACCTTTTCTTTTTCCCACTTTTTTCCCCCACCTTCCTTTCCTTTTCTTTCCTGCTTACCCAGCACCCCAAGTTGGGAAATTGCACTAAACTGAGAATCTGAGCTTTGCTCAAAGCCAGGACCTGATTTTCCTGGGCTGGCTGATGTTTCCATTGGAAAATCACCCTAATCCCTGATAGGAGATGAGTGCTAATATCTTCACAAACATTTCAGTGGGTGAGAGTAGGAGTGTTGATGACTTTGAAATGGCTTTTCTTAGTGTCTGAGGGATTCTCTCCCTTTATTCCAATCAAGCTGCAGGACTCCTCTGTCTCCTTTATGGATGATGACTTTTCATAGTGTGATTTTCCACACGTGCTGAATATTGATCCCACAACTGTGCTCCAGGCAGATTTTGGGATATTGTCCTGAGCACTTCACACTCGATAAAGGGTTCTTGCTTCCTCAGGTGTGGGGGAGAGGTTGTTACAGTCTGGAGAAACATCTCCTGAAAAAAAAAAAAAATCACAGTGCAGGTAAACAGCTTTTACAAAACCCTTTTTATTGTAGCTGCTGCTGAAGGCAGACTCCCTTTGCTAGATCAACCATGGAAAAACAATGCATTGTTTCAGTTTGTCACAGCAGTAATTGCTTTTTATTTTTAAGCCGAGCCCCTAAACCGGCTGAATTTTAGATTGATGTTAATTGCTTCCAAATTTGGCTTTATCAGCTTTACTTTCCCCGGTTTGTTGCTGAAGGTATTTTTATGGCTTGCAAAGTGCAGAGCCCTCCAGCCGTCCTGTGTGCAGCCCATTAATCTTATCTCGACTTTGAGGAATGAGCAGCAAGGTGAGGGAACAAGGAACCAAATTGGTTGGATTGGTTGGGTTTGTTTTGAAGCCAAGAAAAGATCCCATTTTTTAACCCAAAGCAGGCATGGGGAGCACTGATCCTGACAGCAGATCTCCATCCATGCCCTTGGGAAGGAATTGGGTGTTTGATGAGTCCCAAATCCTGGAGTTTGCTGTGCTGGTTTAGGAGGCTCCTTTTCCCTGTGGATCCCAAATCCTGGAGTTTGCTGTGCTGGTTTAGGAGGCTCCTTTTCCCTGTGGATCCCAAATCCTGGAGTTTGCTGTGCTGGTTTAGGAGGCTCCTTTTCCCTGTGTATCCCAGGAAGTGGAGCTGTTGGTGGCTCTGGGATGGATTTGGCACCGGCAGGAAGAGGCAGGGAATGTCCTTGATCTCCTCTCCTAATCCAAACCTGGGAGAAGAGAAGCAAGAGTGGGAGAGAGAGGAACCCAAAAACGCATCCCTGGAGCCCCAGGATGTCCTAGGAGCACAAACCTAGGCTGAGTGGTTGAATAAGCACCAAAATGACCCAAAATGTAGGAAATGGGAGAGATTTAGGGAAGAGTTTGGGTGCTCTGATTGCCCTGGCAGTGAGGATTCGTGGAAAGCAAACAGCTCAGGACTCCTCCAGCAGGCTGCAATGGAAGTGTTTATTCCTGTGTGTACACAAGCTCTTTTCCAAGCCTCTCCAGCTTCTACACTTTGAGTCATTAAATCACTGTTTATCGCAAGTTCTTTGATCACACTTCTGTTTAGGTGAGAAATAACAGGCTATAAAATGTCATTTAACAGGCCACAGTCAGCCTAGAGCTCTTTTCCTCCTTCCTTTCCAAGGGAAGATCAGCTCTAATCCTCCTGTAATAGCAGCACCATCCATCCAGAAAGGGATTTGCTTTTGCATTTCTGCAGAGATAAATGAACTGATTGAGAAGATTTTCTACCAAACCCTGTCTTCTCCACCTGGCCCCAGCCAAAAATTTCCAGTAGCCAAACAAACCTTGGCTAAAAAAAAGTTAGTTTTTTTTCCCCAAGGCTAAAAAACCTTGGGGAAAAAAAAAGTTCTCTTTCCTAAAAGCTCCCTCCAGCATGGTAGTCATCAGCCTGGGTACTTCTCATATTGTTCAACTCTTTCCTCAGTTTCTAGGGAAACACTTAAAAGCACTATATTTATGGGAACATCTTTCCAAACACCTCCGCCAACACTTAATTAATGGAGTTTTTAAGCCTGGCTCCAGCTCCGGGGAATTAATAGTTGTGCTCCCTGATGGCAGCAGTGGGGTGAGTGAGACTCCCAGGCTCTGTAAATAAACCTGGAGGGTGCAGAGGGGCAGCTCTGTTTGTGTTTGCTCAGCCCCATCACACACCTCAGGGAGGTTTATTCTGCTTTTATCAGAAAAATCTGTGCACAGGAAAGTTCCCCGGGCTAAAAGCTGGGCTGTAAAAATGAACTTTTTATGTCTTGTGTCCCATCTTTAGCATTGGTGTCTCTGCACAGAGGGGCAGAGAGTGGAGATCTGGAAAAGGCTGGGGAAGGATGTGAAAATCATCCTAAAACTTGGGATATCCTGGGCAGGCCTGGCTCTAGGGCTTGGCAAGAATGGGCTGCACCTTATTGCCAGCTTTTGCCCAGGAGCTTTCCAGGGCTCCTTCCTTGAGTTTCCAGGGCTGAGCTCGGCATCAGGCTGGCAGAATTCAGTTTGTCCTCGTGTCTGGGAATTCTTGGAGCAGCCGTGCTCAGGGGTGGGGAGTGAGGGAGCTGGGAGGGTGTCAGGGGTCCTGAGAGACAGGACTGGGGTTGTGGGACTCATGGGACACCAAAAGTCACACCAGCAGAGCTGAGGGTCCTTCTGGGACAGACGTGAGGTCCTGTCAGATCCGTGGGATGGGCTGTGGGTGGAAATCTCCTGGTTCTGCTCTCCTCTCAGGGAGGTAGGATTCCTTGAGTTGCTTTTGGAGATGAGGAGAAGGGCAGTGCCCAGGTCCTGGTGAGAGATGGTCCTGGGAACAAATCTTGGGGCTCAGGCCAGCTGCTCCAGGTGGAGTGTGAGTGCAGCTGCAGAACAATCCTGCAGCCCATGGCAGGGAAAGGCACAGAGCTGAGCCCCCAGCAGATCAGGGTGAGCTGATCTATTGCCAGGACATCAGCTCTCAGACTGAAACAGATTTTCAGGATCAGCCTGTGCTGATCAGCTGGGACAGGCAGCCTCAGTTCCCAGCTGTGGATCAGAGCTGGAGCTCAGAAACTGGCAGTGGAGAGTCCCTGGTGCCACCAAGACACTTCCAGGTCATTCCAAGGACCCTCTCCCTCGGCATTGCCCTCTCCCCAGGCTGCTCCTAGGCATCAGGAGCTCCTGCAGACCAGCACATTCCTGCTGGGAGCTCCTGCCCTGCTCAGCCACAATGAAATACAATTAACAAACACTCGCAGGGCTTCTCAGGCTGCAGAGATGTGCTGGGGGAGACTCCAGGGTGGATCTGCGTTCCATCTGAGCTGAGAGGCTGCTCTTCCCATCCTCAAAGCATCTCGACCTCCTCTCTTGTTTATTTGAAGTGAGAAATGTGATGAGGGCTTTGTGGAGAGTATTCAGAGCATGCACTTAGCTGGGGATGGGGAAGGAGGTTTAAATAAAACAAGGAATTGAAGTGCTCTGCCCTTGAATCCAGGACGTCCTTGGACACCTGTCTGGAGCCTCCCCACCGGAGTGAGGGCTGTAAAAAACGTGAGTGCCAGAAAAAATGAGCTGTGAACGTCAGGGGCTGGAAGGTTTCTGGCTGCCACCGCTGGAATTCTCTTTAACAAACTCTGGTCTTCGTGGCAAAGCTCAGCTCATAACTGGTTTTATATGGTTTGGATGCACACAGGGGGTCTGGTGGAGTCTCAAATAAAATGTACTCCAGAAATCAATGTCTTACCCTGTCTGTGCCAAGCCTTCCATTAGCAGGGGTAACTGCAAGGAACTTTTTCATTCCTCTGGAGGCTTGAAACTGGGAAACTCTCCAAGAAATATTAGAAGGTAGACAGCCAATAGCTGTATTTGTCTTTTGCTGTCCAAGGTGTAAATAATCAGAGGGAAAAGGGCACAGCCTGGATATTTTAACACCCTGCCTCATGCCAGGGCCTTTCCAAGGGTCTTGGCTCAATGCCTCTCATTTAACAGTATTTTCCTGACTGCAAATATTGCTTGAAAAAGCAGAGCAGGAGCTTCATGGTTTCTGATTTGAACATCTTGCAAGTCCCAAGTTTTGGGCAAAGATGGGAAGAAAGGTTTGAAAAAGAGAAATCAGGATGACAATGCTGAGAAGGAGTAAGATGTGCCTTAGAGTGTTTTGATCAAGATTATCTTTGGGGTTACAAATCTCTGGGCACAGGGCAAGGCTTATTTTGGTTTTGGGGTTTGTTTTGGGGTTTTTTTTGGTGTTTTTTTTTTAACAGGAAAGGGGATAACAAGACAGACAACAAATGTTTTCAGCCCAGGAGCAACAGCTCAGCTGAAGAGCTGTGGGCTCTGTGCACCCCAGTTCTGCACCTGGGCATTGCAGGAGGCACCACACAGATTTCTGTGAGAAATCTGGGCACTCAGAGGATGTTTAGCATGAGCCTAAACCTTGGTTTTCTCCCTCTGTGCCAGAGGGGGTCATGTCATGGATCTGCATCCCTGTTTCCAAACTCCTGAGATAAAGCTTGAGTCATGCCTGGTGTAATGGTGATGTTCTTGTGTCTCTGTGGGGTAAAATTATTCTGTACAATAACCAAATTCCAAACAGTTCTGGGCAGAAGTACATCCTGGACTCTGCCTTCAGCGCTTATTGAATATCTTGGGGAAATTAGTGACATTTAATGAGGATGCTGCTGGGAAATGAGGTGCTTCATTCCTCCAGCTCTCCTGAGCACAACTCTGGTGTTTGTTGTTGGACATTCAGCCTTGTGTGTGAGAGGAGACAGGCAAGAGCCACTTAGAAAACAGAGGATAATCACATTATGATTATGGAGTATTCACCAAAAGTCAGGATTGTTTTTGTGCTGCTTTCATCATCCTCTGTTCATCACTGAGCTGCTGTGTAGTTTGGGAGAGGGCATGGACTCCTTTCTGATGAGCAATTCTAATTAGGAGCTGATCAAGACACTTCTGATTAAAGGCATGTTTGATCTTTGGTTTTATTCAGCTCTTACAAAGCAGACATGATTGTTACAACATCTCTGTTGTGCTGTGTAGTGTGTCTAAACCCCTGCCCGAGTCGGGGATTTGGGCTTTTCATTGTTGTGGAGTGTTTGATAAACCCAGTATCACCCCAAAGCTTCTCCTTTCCAGGCTGAATATTCCCAGCTCTGCCAGCCTTTCCTCCCAGCAGAGCTGCTCCATCCCTCTGCTCATCCTCCTCTGCAGCTCCAGCTCCTTCCCATGCTGCATACCCCAAAGTGGTGTTAGGTGGGAATATTCAGCACACAAAAGGGGGAATATCCAGCACACGAAGAGGGCAGCTGGATTAAAATTTGAAGACTTGAAAATATATTACAAAGGACAAAAAATAATCCAAGGTGCTGCAGAGTCCAGGTGGACGTGCCAGGGTGGGATTTGGGTGGCACAGGAGCTCTCCTGTGGAAGTTGTTAAAAGAGGCAAAACAAAGTAGTTGCAGCAGCTGCCTCTGCTCCATGTAAACACTGGGATCTTAAGCTCATGCTGATTTCATAAGTTAATTTTAGCTTATATTTTAGGTGACAGTCTAATGGGTTTTGAGGATTGTACTTACATACATCAGCCCTGCAGCGATATCTGCTGTGTGGGTGTGAGTTATGTAACTCTCGATCTGCTGTGGGGAGAGAGCTGAGCCAGGGCTTTATCCTGCCCTGCAGGAGAGCAGACAGATGTGGAGGGGAGAGCCGCAGGGCTTGGGGAGAGCCCAGAGCTCCCCAGAGCTGCCTTTATTTCCTCCCTCATTCCCCAAGAGCAAACTCCTGCCTCGCTCTGGCTCAGACCATGATAAAGCTTTATTACTATTCTTTTTATCATGGTAAAGCCCCTCATCGTCCGGAATGAGTTTGCAGCTCCGGATCCAATTCCCATTGATCCAAGGCCAGAATTCCTGCTGCTGCCAGCCGAGGAGAGCTCAGGGATTCCTGGGTTTGTCACCTGGAACTCCTCATTGTCCAGGATGAGTTTGCAGCCCTGGATCCAGTTTCCATGGAGCCAAGGCCAGAATTCCTGCTGAATTCTCCTCCTGCCAGCCGAGGAGAGCTCAGGGATCCCTGGGTTTGTCACCTGCAGCCCCTCGTGTCCCAGGGGTGGGTTTGGCCCTGAGCCTCACCTCAGTCCTGGGGGCACTTTGGGCACCACAATGGGAACAAATATCTCTAAAGCTGCTGGAGAGCTTCCCAAGGAGGGACCCAGGGATGGGGAAGGATCTGGATGAGCTGCTGAGGGCACTGGGATTGTTCAGCTGGAGGAGACTTTTCAGGGTCTGCTGCTCTGAACTCTGGGACAGGAACAGGAGCCAGGGATGGCTGGAGCTGTGTCAGGGGTTGGGATATCTGGAAAAGGTTGTTCCCGAAGAGGGTGCTGGCACTGCCCAGGCTCCCCAGGCAATGGGCACAGCCTGAGGCTGCCAGAGCTCCAGGAGAGTTTGGACAGCACTGCCAGGGATGCACAGGGTGGATTGTTGGGTGTCTGTGCAGGGTGAGGAGTTGGATCAATGATCCTGTGGGTTTCTACAGCTCAGGATATCCCAGGATTCAGTCCCAGGGCTCTGTCCATCGCTCCTGCCCGCTGTCTGCTGAGGTCCCCCTGTCTGGCAGCTCCAGCATTCCCAATTCCCCACCAGCAGATCTCTCCCAGCAGCGCTGATTGACTGCCAACCCACACACGGCACTTGAAAAACATTTAAATAGCCTGTCTTCTTTGCTTCATCTTGACAATTGGTTTTAATCAGTGTTATCAGCTGCTTCAAACACTTCATTCTCTGAGCACTGCAGCCTCCGGGAGATTCATGGAGCGGAGGTGCAGCACTGGTGATGTTATCAGGAGTTTTGTTTCAAACCAGCACAAAAAGAGAAAACCTCATCCCTTCCCTCCCACCCCACCGCCACCATTTATTTGATTTTTTTTCTTTAATCCCTCAAATAAACGAATCATATGACGGAGTTATTTTGATACGTGCAATGCTGTTTATGCCCGGTTTGTCAATACTTTAATTAATTTCAATCTGTTTCTAAAACAGAAGTGAAGGACATAATTGACTGGAATCTGTTAGGAGTTGTCCTGCCATCTGCACGGGCTGAAGGGAAGCAGCACAGGCAGTGCAGCATTTAAAGGCATTAAGGGAAATTAAATGCTTCTGGATTAACGCTGACTTCTGATTAATGTTTTAGAAAAGGATGTGGTAACAGCTGGAAAGCCAGAGATAAATAATCTCTTCCTTTTGTCAGGTTTACTCATAAAATGGATTATCTTGATTTTTAGGTGCTTAAGACTCAGCCTCTGATTTTTTCCGTGCCGAGGAATAATCAGGGAACGATTTGGTGATCCCTGGGGGTGCTCCTGGTTCCCTGGGCAGAGTTATCCCAAACTGGCCATCCTTGTTACCAGCTGTGCTCCTCTGCCCCAAAGCACAGCCTTTTTTACCCATCCCTGACTCCTTCCCTCCTGCAGTTCTGTGCTCTGACCCCCCTGACTGCTTTTTAATTGCTGCATAAAATATGCAAAAGCACTTGAGTTCATTTAGAAAAGTTGGGGTGTTTATGGGAAAAGTGAAAATTGAGCTCGAGAAAGTAATTATCCTTTTCTTCACTTTCCCATTAACGACTGTGCAGAAGAGCTTTTAAAATATGTCCATATGTGGGTTTTAAGCATTCATTCCCCATCAGTATTTCACCTTTTTCCTTAAGTGATTTCTATATTCCAACTAACCAGCAATCATTTTGCCTGAATCTCATTTCCTCATAATAGCAAAGCCATCAATCTCTGCTTCATTAAACAGGGAAGCGAGCTTGGAAGCCAAAGCACTCCGATTTGATAAAAGATGTTATGCAAACCATTGATTTTAATTTACAGCAATATCCACTTCTTCCATTATTAACAACTCGGAATTACTAAGACTGAATAATTAACACGTATTCCTGCTTGATGATGGATTATTCCAAAGGCAGATGTGCAGAAACAGCCCAGATGAAATCCCTCCTGCACCCCCAGAGAGGCATCTGCCTGTTTAATGTCCCCCGGGGGAGCAGTTCAACATGGCACGGGAGAAATGCTTCCAAAACTGTTGTCTGAGCAAATGTTCTGCTCACAAATCCTCCAGTGTGAGGATGGGGATGACCATGGTTGGGGATGGGGATGGGGATGGGAATGGATGGATGGGAATGGGAATGGGAATAGGAATGGGAGTGGGAATGGGAATGGGAATGGATGGGAATGGGGATGGGGATGGATGGATGGATGGGAATGGATGAATGGATGGGAATGGCCATGGATGGGAATGGGGATGGGGATGGGGATGGGAATGGGAATGGCCAGGGATGGGAATGGATGAATGGGAATGGGAATGGGGATGGATGGATGGGAATGGGGATGGATGGATGGGAATGGATGGATGGATGGATGGATGGATGGATGGATGGATGGATGGATGGATGGATGGGATTGGCCAGGGATGGAAGGCAGTGAGTGGGACGCAGTGACAGCTGCCACCCCTCGCAGTGCCACTGCAGCTCCTTTCCCTTTGTCTCTCTCCTCCCCTCTCTCCCAGTTCCAGTGAGGGCTTCGGCATCGCGGAGAAGATCGTGCTGCTCTCCTTCATCTCCGCCGTCATCCTGATGGCCATCCTGGGCAACCTGCTGGTCATGGTGGCCGTGTGCAGGGACAGGCAGCTCAGGTGAGCCCAGCCAGGTGCCACCCCTCCCGGAGAGCCCTGTGCCCAAGTGCCACCAGGAGGTGTCCCTGTTTGCAGCCCCACACTGCCCTCGGCTCATCCCGCAGCCTCTTAAATTCCCATCTCATCCTTTTTAACATTCTCAGTGTAGAAAACCAGACAAATCCGTGGAAAACAGCAGCAATTCCTTGCAGAAGCAGGTCGGTCTCTGAGCCTTTTCCATCTCAGATTTCCCAAGGAGCTCATCAGAAATCCACCCTGACCAAGGGTGATTGTGCAGCATCACCACAACTGGCAATTTCCGCCCATGGTTTGAGGAGGTCCCAGGCACAATTCCTGTCTCAAGGCTCCTGCTAACCCTGGGAATTGTCAGCCCAGCCATAGGAGCAGAGAGAGATATTTAACAGCCTCTATCCGTGTGCTGCGTGGGACTTTTAATGGATTTAATTCTATTTTATTGTTGTGATTTAAAAAGTACTCTTCAAGTTAAAATTACAGCTTCAGTCTAGATTATTCTCAGTGCTTTCTGGAAGCATTTTCTCCATTTACAAGTTAAAATAAAACCCTCCTCCACCCCAGAGGCTCCAGTGTAAGCTGTAAGGTTGAGCCACATGCAGAGGCCTTTGGGCATCCATTTGCCTCTCTGGGTGAGCAGAAAGATGTGTTTATGCTAGAAAAATAGTGAATATTTGGCTTTAAAAGCCAGGAGCAAGCCAGGGGTGACCATACAAAGTGAGGAGTGTGTTACAGAGGAGCTTTTAGCGTGGTGGAGCAAATTAAACCCAAACTAAGGCTGAAATCTCTCTCCTTGTGTGGAGGTTGCTGCACTAAACCCACCCAAACTCTGTGTTTTTCCTCGCAGGAAAATCAAGACCAACTACTTCATCGTCTCGCTGGCCTTTGCTGACCTGCTGGTGTCGGTGCTGGTGATGCCCTTCGGAGCCATGGAGCTGGTGCAGGACAACTGGATCTACGGGGAGATGTTCTGCCTGGTGAGGACATCCCTGGATGTGCTGCTCACCACAGCCTCCATCCTGCACCTCTGCTGCATCTCCCTGGACAGGTAGGAATGGGACACTGCTGGGAGGATTTGCAGTGCTCTCGGTTATCCCGAGCTGCCCGAGGGCAAAGATGGAATGGCAGAGCAATAAATCCATCCCAGGGCTGATCTGGGAGAGAATCCTGGTGAGGGCAGAGGAACTTGGGATGGAATGAGATTTATGGTGAGGGTCTGGGCTGTCGTGGGCCCAGCTCTGTTTGCAGCACTCACAGCTGTGGTTCTGTTCCTCCTGTGCAGTGAAAGCACCCCTGGACAGGTAGGAATGGTCCAGAGGTGTCCAGAGGTGTCCAAAGGTGGGAGCTGAGCTGTGCCAGAGGGAGGATATCGTGCACAGGGGTTGTTCCAGCAGGGAACAGGGACAGGAGGAGAGGGAACAGCCTTAGGCTGGCCAGGGGAGGCTCAGCTTGGCCAGCAGCAGGAATTTCTCCATGGAAAGGATGCTCAGGCCTTGGCAGGAGCTGCCCAGGGAGGTTTGCAGTCCCCCATCCCTGCAGGTGGCACCTGGGGGTGGCACTTGGCACTCTGGCCTGGGGACAAGGTGGGCATTGGGCACAGGAGGATCTTGGAGGTCTTTTCCAGCCTAAACAATCCCAGGAGATCCTAAAAACTTTCCTTCCAAACTTTTCTTGCCACCCAAAGCCTCAATGCAGTTTGACTGCTGTCTGCAGTTCTTCAGGGTAGATGGCAGAACTTCCATAAGAATTTTTCACTTCATAAGAATTTTGTTTGTAGAAAACATTTTGGCTATTCTGATAATATTTAGAGCTTTTTCCTGTTTGAGTTCTGCGTGGAGATTTCAATACCTTCAAAAATACTATTACTTAGTGTTGCTAATGGGGCCGAAATAACCATTGCTATTCTCAGCATTGTGACAGCTGATAGTTAAATGTGTCATTTAAATATCCTGAGAGTCTGAGCGCAGCCAGACTTCCAAAAAAAGTTGCTTAACCTCTGTATTGATGGGCAGCACTGCTCTGGGGTGGCAGACAGGGCAGAGTTTTGTTTTGAGAGAGAAGCTGAGGTCCTTATCTGCGAGTTTCCATGGCTGGAGCACAAATGGGAAGCTCGTTATCTTCAAAACGTTGACAAATTGCCACTCCGAGCCAATTACCAGGACAGCAGATGTTGGGCATTGTGCTCTGGATGTGACCCTGCTGCCTCAAATGTTGGAGTTTGATTCTCCAGGCTCTTAATTAAATAGAGAGGGTTGTGGAGAGAAGGGAAAATGGGATTTCAGCCCCGGATCTCCGATAGGGGATGAGGAAGCTGCAGTGTGGGGTGCACAGAAAGGAGATTCCCCCTCTTCTCCTGCCCTCCTGGAGACCCCCGGTGTCCCCAGCTCCTGCTGCTGTCCCCATCAGTCCCCAACATCCTGGGACAGCCTTGGCTTGCAGCTGATGCTTTAGGGATCCCCTCCACCTCCACCCTGGGTTTAAAGGTTCCTGGCAGAAACTTGAATTCCTTCGACAATTCTCAGTTGCTTTGGGGTTGGTTTTTTCCACAGTGAGAGCTGATTGAGAGCAGTGTGAAGGGCACAGAGTAGAGAAGGTGGTGGATGGACGAGTGGGTTTGGTGGAGGGCAGGATGACTCAGCCCAGCATCGATCTCTTCTCCATCCCCAGTGCTTCCCTTCCCTGCTTCCTTCCCAGAGCTTAATTCAATTTTTTTAGCTGTTTGCTCTTGTGGTCATTCAGAATTTATGGGAGTGTGCTGCTTCTTTTTATTTGTTATTGTTTCAGTTGTTATTTTTTGTGATTTATCTGTTTCCTTCTGTTTTAGTTCAGGGCGCACAAGTGTGAGTTTTAAGGGGTTTTTAAAAGAAAACTGGATGGTTAATCTAATCCTAAAGCCTCAGTTTGGAAAGTCATTCCCTTCAACATATCCACAAGGTGTTGCTTGAAAAGACTTTGATCTGATAGTATCTTGTGTCTATTTCCTTTGCTGCCTCTGGAAAAGAAGGAAACAAGGACTGAGCCTTGAATTCTCCAAGGCATTGGAGAAAACCTGGAGAAGTCATCACATAATAAACTGATTTTAGTGCTGAGCCACAGAGAGAAAAGAACTGCAGAGAGTCACTGTCAGTCTCAGTTGGAAAAGGGATTTTCCAAGGTAGCAAAGGTATCTCAGGACTTACTGAATCCCAGGTTTGCTGCCACTGCCTTATGCTTTTTCATCATCTCTTTGATATTCTAATATAACAGAGAGGTTTACCTTAGAATTATTTATTTATTGCATGTTTTATGCAGACATGTCCATTCTTTGTGCCTGTGCCATCAAAAATAATTGCACTGCAGATCCACAGCCCCCGAAGCTGTGAGAGAATCCCCAAATACAGCAAACCTGCCAGGAGAGGCAATTTTCTCCTGCAATATTTGCAGTACAATTACTTCTCAAAGTCTTTGGAGGGTGGGGAGAACAGAGAAACAAACAGGTCCTAAATGTCTGTGGGTTTGGGTTGGATGCACATCTGGATGCAGCTGGAGCAACCTCTCCCTGCTTCCTGCATCCTCCTGGTTTTCCCAGCCTGGGAACTTCCCAAGGTTATCCCAGCTGGATCCTCTGTTTGCTGGAGTTTTGCACTCATTTTCACCCAACAAACCAACCCTGAGTGTGTTTGTCCATCCCAAACCCATCTCACATTCAGGCACAGCCCCAAATCCCTGCTGAACACGGCAGATTCATCCCGAGAGAGTCGGAGCAGAGCGACAGATGCTCCCTGTGCCCTTTGCAAACATTAATTACCGTTAATGGACTGCAATTAGCACAGTCCTGAGGGAGAGGTGATGCTCCAGAGCCTCCTGTGCCCTCAGCCTGGACAGCAGCCCTGTCCCCGTCCCTGTCCCTGTCCTGTCCCTGTCCTGTCCCTGTCCCTGGCTGGTCCCAAAGGATGCCGTGGGAAGCTCCAGGTTGGCAGCACAAGGTGTTTCCCCAGCCTGGGAGGAAGCAGCTGTGCCCAGCTGTGCCCTGTGAACATCCCAGGGCCACAGGGAGGTTGTTAGAGGGGAGAATTATTACATTTTAAATAGCTGTCGGTAACGAATGGTGAAATAATTAACGGTAATTAATGGTTCCGATGTGATTCAATGCCCCAAATTGCAGCTGGAGCTCTGAGCAGGCTGGAAATCCCTTTTTCCACCTGGATCTCAGGGCTCAGGTGGGACACAGGCAGCACAGGAAGGGCTGAGCAAGGGCAGCTGGAGATGTCCCCAAGCCGGCAGAGGTGACACAACTGTGGAGCTGTCCCTGCCAGAAACCCAACCCAGGGCCTGCAGAATTCCAGTCCGAGAGCATTCAGGACAATCCCAGAGCAGATGGGCACGGCACAGGCTGAGGGATGCTCTGTCCTTTATTAATCTTTGCAAACCCCCCAGAAATATTTCATTTATTTTGCCACTCTGGCTGCCAAAATCCCTCCACACCCCTCAGCCTCAGGGGGACCCTGGAGGAGCCCTCTCTCTCCATTTGGCAACATACATTTGTTTGTATTCCCTGCTAAATTTATCCAGCTCCAATTAACTGTTCTCTTTAGCATTTTTTCTCAGTGTAATTATCTCAACACCAGCAGGGCCGTTGTTTTTCTAACAAGAATTTAATTTTGTTAGATATAATCATTTTAGGACATTTCCTTTTTCTGGACCAACGGTGCAGAACTTTGTTTGCTTTGGCACGATGAGAGCCCAAAGCTTATTTGCTCAGTGGGAAAAAAGGAAAATAGAAAGAGCCGTTCTTTCCAAAAAAAAAAGTTAAAATCTGATTATCCAGAGGCCAGAACCTGTTTTCACTGAAATATCAGCAACAGTAGTGCTGGATTAATTTCCCACAGGCACAAATAAATTGAGATTGTGGCTCCTTAGGTTCATCACTTGGTCAGGGCTCAGCTGGAGCCTCTGTCCCCGTCTGGATTCCCTGCGGGACAAGGGCAGTGACTTCCCAGTGACAGAGGGAAGCTCTTGCACCGTAACTTCGGGAGAGAGCCAGTAGCACCCACAGTTTTCCCATCCTTTTGTCTTCTCTTTCCAGTTTTCCCATCCTTTTGTCTTCTCTTTCCAGTTTTCCTATCCTTTTGTCTTCTTTTCTTCAGTTTCCCCATCCTTTCATCTTCTTTTTTCCAGTTTTCCCACCTTTTTGTCTTCTTTTTTCCAGTTTTCCCACCTTTCACCTTCTTTTTTTCCAGTTTTCCCACCCTTTTCTCTCCTTTATTTCCTAGATTATCTCAGGGGGAGTGCAATGCTCCCCAGCAGGAGTGCTCAGGGGCTGTTCCGTGTCTCATGCTGGCCCCAGAGCTGATCAGACATATGGAATGTTCAGCATGTCCCATATGCACATGACACCAAACGATTTGAAGCTTTGGCCACCCCCGGAGCTGGGCTGTTCACAAAGATGGGGGTGGATTTGTCTGTCTGAGACAGCTCAAGAGCTCCGGGCAGGGCTGTGCCTCGAGGCTCCCAGCTCAAAATCACCCTGCAAACCTGGGAGATCCTTGCATTTCTGCCCAAGGGAAAGGAATTCTCTCCTTCAGCTCTGTAATTATTCCATTTCTGCAGTGCCCAGGAGGTGTCCCTGCCATGGCAGGGGGTGAAATTTGGAATTAAATCATCTTTGAGGTCCCTTCTGAAGTTCCTTCCCCGTGACTCTACAATTCTGTGATTCCTGCTCTGGCCAGAAGAGCCATAAGGCCAGGGAAATGATGGATTTCTTCTTTTCAGCCACCTGTAAAATGTTAGCCCTTGATTCATTCCTGTGGCAAATGTCTGACAGGGAAAAGGAGAAGCATTACAATAACCTTTGCTTTACTGGAGGAGCTGCAGCTGCAGGAAGGGATTCCTGCATTTCCCCTTCAGTGGAGAATGTCCTTGCAGAGGAGAGGATGTTCCACATCAGCTGCTCTGCTGGAGGTAACAGGGAAGTGAACATTTTCAAGGAACTTGGCTGATAATAGAATTAATATTTAATTGGGGCTGGACGTGGTATTAATCATGGCTGTGTATTGCATTTTCCGTCCATCCATCACACTGCCACAGCAGCACAGATCAGATATTCTTTATGAGCCAGAAAAACAGCTCTGCCTCGAAATGAGGCCGAAATTCAGAATATGTCTTTATTCCAGCCCCTGACTAAAACTATTGATAACCTCACAGATATAATTACTTCTCTCCCAGTGAATAAATAGCTGTTTAAATGCTCAGGCCACCACAGATATCAAATCACCAGCAGAATTGCTGTGACTTCCAAGCCTTCTGTTGGCATTGCCAGCTGATATCTGATTCCTCGGATGGAAATGGAAATCCTGCTGGAATCTCCTGCTGGAGCAGTGGGTGCTTTGCTCCTCTGCCTCAAATTTGTCACCCACACTCTGCTCAGGGCACTTTGTCACCCCAAACAGTGACAATTCAGGAGCAGCCCAGAAGTTCTGGGAGCAGCACCGGCGACAATGAAACCAAATAAAATCTTTTGACATGTAAGTGGAGGAAAATTGCTGCTGAATCACTGGGAGGGAAGGAATATGAGAGCTTAAGGTGTCATTTCTACAGGCATAATTTTTACTCTAATGGCCTTTAATAGCAGGAACAATTCAGAGTAATTCTTTCAGCTGCAGCAGAGAGAGAAGCAGAGAAATGTGATCACTCAAACTGCTGGGAAGAACTGTGTTCCTGCTGGAGTTAATTAGCAATGTACAGTGGTTTTCCTTTCCTGTTTGCTTATCCAGCTTGTCAAAGGGCAGCTGCCGTCTTGGATGGTTTTATCCTTTCATTTATTGGATTTCTTCTTTTGCCCTTTCTGCAAATAAATGGAATCTCTTGGGACTTGGCTTTGATGCCTTGGATGTCCAGCCCTGGGCAGCACTTTCCAGTGGGTGATTTTGAGATAATAAACAATTAAATCGTTGGTATATATAGTTTAATATAGATTCTTTGTGTGGAGAGTCAGAGGAGCAGCTCTGATGCCAAGGGAAGCTCCATCTGTCCCAATAAACATCCCAAAAATACCTGTTGGAATTCAAAGGTCACTTCATTTCCTGGGGCAAAGATCAGCCCCTCTGTGGCTTGAGCTCCACAGGAAC
The DNA here is from genome assembly GCA_013397955.1 of Grantiella picta. Classification (NCBI taxonomy): domain Eukaryota; kingdom Metazoa; phylum Chordata; class Aves; order Passeriformes; family Meliphagidae; genus Grantiella; species Grantiella picta. The sequence goes on along the minus strand of VZRM01007148.1, from coordinate 340,051 downwards.
ATTTCCCCCACAGCTCTAAAAAAGCAGCTCCTGGCAAATCCCATTTCTTTGGAAGTGAAGCTTTCCAGGCTGATTTTTCATGCGCACAGGAAACCAGAGGAGAATGGAGGAATTATCAAATTGCAGGAGCTGAATGCCTGTTTCAGCGTTTTTTCCCCTGTGACATTTCGAATCTTGTTTCAAAGACACTTTTAAGAAATGTTTTCTTTTGACACTTTGATATTATTTCAACCCTCTGTGTGGAATATATCATCTGATTTTATCAAAATAAAGCAATTCAGTTGACTCCACATGACTTTAAAAAAAAAAGTCTTAGGAAAAGATGGAAATTCTTATATTTTTATGCCTGTTTAGGACAAAGCTCTTGGTTCCCTCTCAAATCTTGATGAAATAAACTGCACATCTCAAAGAGCAGCCCTTTAATACACACACACATGTGCTTGCTAATTTAATTTCTCTAATTCATGTTTCTGCTGACCTCATAAAAATTTTTTACAGAGCGTGCTAAAATCCAAAAATCAAAAGAGCAAAAAATATTTCATTGGGAACCTAAGACTGATTGTCAGGCCAGGACCACTGAAGGGCTGCAACTGGATATCTGCTGATCTGCTCTGCTTAGGAATAAATAATAATTGCAGAGCCATGAGATTTCCAGTTTTAGGTTTGCTTCACCTTCCCGATGAGCTGCAGTGGGGTGGCACAGGAGCCAAACAAACAGAAAATTGGATTTCTTATCTCTTTGAGGAGACTTTTTTAGTTCATAACTCTTTTAGGAGCAGGGACTTGTTGTGCTTGGGAGTTTCTGAATGGATCAGGAGGAGGAAGGAGAGTGCAGAAAGCACTTTGAAGGTGCAAAGACACTTTTGCCCTGTCCTTGGGGAGGTTAAATCCCAGCCAAGAAAAAAGGTGGATTCCTGGGAAGTAGAACTGGAGCTTGGATATGGAAAAATACTTCATTTTACTGACATTTTCCCAGCTTTGAAAAACTTTGTTAATTTGCAGGAACAGCTTTTGCAGCCTTGTCAGAATAAATGTCCAGTGCAGGTAGGAAACTCAGCCAAGGCTGACTGGAAGGAAGGGATGTTCCTTGTTCCCTCAGTGCCAAGGGAGAGGAGAGCTCAAAATGGAATCTCTCCCTCACCCCACAACCTCAGACAAACCACAGATTAATCTCTGCCTCATTTTCCCTGCCTGGAAAACACAAAACATTGACTTTTCCTTGCCAGTCACCCTGATATTCACCCTGTGGAAGCATCCTGAGCTCCTGCCTGAGAGGCACAATGCAAACAGGCTACAGACTCCTTTTTACCCTTTTTTTTTGGACAGGCAGGAGAAACAGCAGGAGAACAGGCTTTACAATTTAATTTTCAGAGGACTTTGAAGCGTCCTCTGAGTGTTTCTGTGCCGTTTTTGCCCCGCAGGTACTATGCCATCTGCTGCCAGCCCCTGGTGTACAGGAACAAGATGACCCCACTGCGCATCGCGGTGATGCTGGGAGGCTGCTGGGTCATCCCAACCTTCATCTCCTTCCTCCCCATCATGCAGGGCTGGAATAGCATTGGCATCATTGATCTGGTGAGCGGCCAAGGAGGGACAGCAATGCCATGTGTTGGGGGCGGGATGGTCTGTAAAAAGCGATTTTCAGGGAAAGGAAGGGAGGAAGGGAGGAA
>VZRM01007148.1:292233-337880 GCA_013397955.1 Grantiella picta | reverse complement strand
ATCTGTAACAGCCCTCCCAACCCAACCCAGCCCAACGCAACCCAACCCATTCTCTGATTCTCCAATTCCCACTTCTCCCCTTTCCTTGCCTGATCCTCCCCACCCATCCCAGATCCAGCAAAGGCAGTTCAACAAAGCCTCCAACTCCACCTACTGCATCTTCATGGTGAACAAGCCCTATGCCATCACCTGCTCCGTGGTGGCTTTCTACATGCCCTTCCTGCTCATGGCGCTGGCTTACCATCGCATCTACGTCACGGCAAGGGAGCACGCCCGGCAGATCCGCCTGCTGCAGCGGGCAGGGAACCCCCAGGAGCCGCGGGGGAACCTCCAGGAACCACGGGAAAACCCACAGGAGCCACGAGGGAACCTCCAGGAGCCCCGTCAGCACCCCCCGGACCAGCACAGCAGCCACCGCATGAAAACCGAGACCAAAGCTGCCAAGACCCTCTGCATCATCATGGGCTGCTTCTGCCTCTGCTGGGCTCCGTTCTTCGTCACCAACATCGTGGATCCCTTCATTAACTACTCGGTGCCCGGCAAGCTGTGGACGGCTTTCCTGTGGCTGGGCTACATCAACTCGGGGCTGAACCCTTTCCTCTACGCCTTCCTCAACAAGGCCTTCCGACGTGCCTTCCTCATCATCCTGTGCTGCGGCGACGAGCGCTACCGCCGGCCTTCCATCCTGGGCCAGACCGTGCCCTGCTCCACCACCACCATCAACGGCTCCACGCACGTCCTGAGGTGAGCGACGGCCAGAGCTGTCTGGAGATTTTGGGCAGGATTGCTGTGTTGGTCAGTTGAATGCTTGGAAAGGGATGGGGCAGAAGAAATCCTGAGGGGATGGGGTGAAAGAAATCCTGCGGGTGCTCGGATAGCCATGTCGCTGTTGAGCCGCTAGCAGAGAGAAGAGGACCAGACTCACTGTGGCATAAAAGATCTGTATTTTATTATTTAATTCTGAGTTACATAGACTTTTCTAAGGTCACTCAGATTGGTCGGTCCCAAACTTCCCCCTAGGCCTATTGGCCAGGCCCGAACTGCGCACATCTCGAGAAACTGTTTTAATAACATCCAAACTTTATCTTTGTTTGTAAAAACACAAGAAAAGAGAGAAAATTTCTCACGGGAAAGGTCTGTGCTAGCCACATAGCCTGGGTTTGTAGGGCACAGGAATGTGTGGTTTGTCCGGAGGTGTGGCCAGGAAGGAGCTGGGAGAAGGCAGAAGTTGTGTGGAACTTTGGCGTTGTTTGGTCTGAAGGGAACAAGGTGACCCAGCGGATGCTGCCTGCTGCATCCTCTCCAGGAGTGGGATCATGATATCCCCATTCATCCCATTATCAGGGGACCATGATAGTCCCATGAATGGGATCATGGTAACCCCACTGCTCCTCAGCTGTGCCTCTGTGGGGCCACCAGCCACTGCTGCATCCCCTGAGCTGGTGAAAGGCTGGGATGAATGTCCCCAACACGCTGACCCTGCTGGGGCACTCTGGGGCTCTCTGCCAAGAGGGGTGGTGCCGTTCTGTCTCATTTTGGGGTGTCTGTGTTCTCCTGCAGCCCATCCCAGCCCTGCAGGACTCAGGGAGCTGAGTGTGCCATGGTGCAGTGGGATTCCAGGGAATTTGAACCTCCACATCACCCTCCTCACCTGGGTGTGTTCCCTGCAGCAGCAGAGTGTGGGATGAGCATTGGGGGGCTCTGTGGAATGGGACACTGAGCCAGAGGTGGGAGGCACAGCAGGAGGAAGGAAGAACAATTAATTCCCAAAATACCAGAGCAAACTGCAGGCTCTGGACAGAAGCTGAGGTGTTTCTGTGCAGCTGCCCAGAGATTTTGTCTGGATTTGGTTCTGTTGCTAGCTGGTTCTCCACAGACAGACAAGGGCTTGGTGACTGTCAGAGCCCAGAGACTCAACCAGACACAAAGCACTGCCCAGCTGGCTCTGAATTCACCCCAAGTCCCTTCTGCAGGGATTTTTCGAGCTTTGGAGAGTCCTGAGCTCTGTGATGTCTGGGGGCTGGGGCAGGCCTTGTCACAGCCTTGAGTCAGACCCCTCAGGCTTTTGAAGCCATGAAGGACAGTGCAGAATGTTTCTCTTTGATGACAATCTGGTGGCCATGGTGCCATGTCCCCGAGCCCCGGGTGGCTGATGGATGTGTGGCACTGTGCCAGGCTCAGCCTGCTCCTCTCACGGACATCAGAGACTCCTGTGCTGAGGTAGGAGGAGGGAAAGGAAAATAAAAGCCTTTATCCAATCCTGGTTATTACATCTCCTGTCCTGCTCTATCCAGATTATCTCCTGCCTTTCCATAGCTCTCCAGTTCCCACTTCCTGCTGCCTCATCCCCTCCTCTCTCCACGTTCTGGGGGAATGCAGCTCTGCACACCAACCCTTCTCAGAGCAATTATTGCCTGTTTTCCTCAGCTTTGGGACTAAGAAAAAGCGGGACTTCTGTCCCTGGTGCAGATCATGCACTGGTGGTGATGATAGAGGGGTGGGAATTAAAGCAAAACCAATAAATTGTAATTTGTGTATCCCTAATCTCAGGTGAGGAACTTTCATTTCTTCAATGCATTGCTCTTAAATGCCAGAAAGGTTGGATCCAGCATGGATGGAAGAGAAATTTAGTTTGGCAGGTTCTCTCAAGACATTAATATAGATTTTTGCTACCTTTGAAATACAAAATACTGAAACCTTTCTGCCAGGGTTGGCTCCTCCCAGTGCCACAGGGATTTCACCAGGATCAGACACTTCTTTTCCAACCTCAAAGTTGTTTCTTCCAAACCAAAAGCTTCTGCAAATGGGGAAGTTGTGCCACTGGGATTTTACAGCTGTTTTTTGTGCCCTGGCAGGGACAGCAGGGGCAAGAGGAACAGACTTGTGCTGCATGTGGGGCACTCAGCTATGACAAAAATCATAATAATGAACTGTGATAGGTGGGGATTTCTGGGTGTTCAGGGTTCTGTGCAGCACCAGACTGAAAAATGCCAAAATCATCTGAAAAATGCCGTGCTCCCCTTGAACCAGCTTGTTTGCATTTCTCCTGTCATGAGTAGATATTTATTCAATACAAAGCAACAAACTCCTGCCTCTGTGAATCACTGAACTCTTGCACAGCACAAGTGGATGGGGAGCCAGGGCAGCATTGCTGGAATTCCTGGAGAAAACAAGCTGTGAAATTTTGCCACAGCAAAGAAGATGACTTTGGGCGAAATATATTTGAGCAACGATCAGAGCAGACAAACTCTACAACGTTTGGGTCAGGGAGGTCACTCTGGTGTGTTCCCATTTCCTCTCAGAAGTGCTCAGGCACAGCTCCTGTGAGAGGTTTATTTACCACTCATTTTCCAGCACAGAGAGGTCTTCTCCAAATGTCAATTGGATTTCTTCAAGGCAAAACACATCCTGATTTTTTTTTTTCCTCTTAAAAGAGCCGAGAGAAACAAAGTGGGGAAAACCAGAAACATTCACCCTGGGGGCTGGGAGTGCAGTGAGCCTCAGTGTGCCCTGCTGCCATTGGAATGGAGTGCAGTTTTTAGAGGTTTGACAACTCCACAGATCTGTTGGAATAAAAATAAATCCCTGCCGGTTGTAGGGAAGAGGTCAGAGCTGCTGTGGAGCAAAAGGATGAGTGGTCACAGAATCGTGGAATCACAGAGTAGTTTGTGATAAAAATAGGTTTTGAATGGCTTGGGATGGTTTTTTGAACGGTTTGTGATGGGTTTTTTTGAATGGATTGTGGTGGGTTTTTTGAATTGTTTGTGATTGATTTTTGAACGGTTTGTGATGGGTTTTTTTGAATGGATTGTGATGGGTTTTTTGAATTGTTTGTGATTGATTTTTGAAGAGCTTGTGATGGTTTTTGGAATGGTTTGTGATGGTTTTTTGAACGGTTTGTGATGGGTTTTTTTGAATGGATTGTGATGGGTTTTTTGAATTGTTTGTGATTGATTTTTGAAGAGCTTGTGATGGTTTTTGGAATGGTTTGTGATGGTTTTTTGAATGGTTTGTGATGGGTTTTTTTAATTGTTTGTGATGGCTTTTGAATGGTTTATGATGGTATTTTTTGAATGGTTCATGATGGGGGTTTTTTTGAATGGTTTAGGATGGTATTTTTTGAATGGTTTGTGATGGCTTTTTGAATGGTTCGTGATGTGTTTTTTGGACTGGTTTGCAATGGGGTTTTTTGGAACGGTTTGTGATGGTTTTTTGAACAGTTTGTGTGGCTATTTGATCCACCACGATTCCCCCCAGCCCAGGGTGGTCCTGTGGGTGGAGCAGAAATCCCATCCCACCTGTGCTGCTGGGATTTCATTCAGCTGGGGCTGAGCTCAGGGCACACTGAGGCTGTTACTGAACTCTTCCCGGTGGAGCTGGCAGCTTTCTCTATAGGCTCACAGGTAAAATATATCTTCTGTTCTTCCTCCTCCTGTTCTTCTCCTCCCTTATCCTTCCCTGGGTGCTAAGACAGTGCAGAGACCACAGAGCTTCCCAAGGCAGAGAAACGCACTCAGTGCTGGGCTTGGAAAGGGTTAATATTTCTTGCTGCCTGGGAATTGCAATCATCCTGCAAGACGAATCAGAGCTCTGACAATTCCTGTCTCCCTCACCACAAGTTCATTAACCCCAAGTGGTTAATTTGGATTTGCTCTGCCCTTCCCTTCGTTCCCCAGCACTCCCAGTTTCACCCCGGATTTGCACAGGGTGTTTTTGGAGGTATTTTGGAGTCAAGTGTGGAGGTTTTGTGCTGAGCTTGACCTGCAGAGCCTTGGGGTCTGTGCTGTCCCTTCTCCAGCAGCTCCTTTATTATGGTACCAAGAGGGGAAAACATCCCCCTTGGCCAAGGTGCTGAGAAAGCAGATTCCCACTAAATTCTTTAATTTTTTTTTTTTTTTAATTCCTGAGCAAAAGCTTGAGAAACACAGCAAATGATGAGCATTTCAAAATGGGGATTTCAGTGATATTTCATTCATTTTGCCCCTTGAGATGTGTTTTCTGCTGCAGAGGTTTCAGATCAGGGATCAGCTCCCTGTGCCAGCAGAAGTTGCTCCAGACCACAGCCTGAGCTGAGGGCATCTCATTGCCTCCTGTAAATCTAATGTTGTTAAATAGTCAAGAGATAATTTGGTTTTCCACTCAAATTTCATTAGCTGCCAACCTGGAAAAGAATTCTCTAAAAATACAGGAGATTATTAGACTGAACAGCAACTAAAAAAAGAGCTTTGTCATTTCTTGAAGGAGACTTCTTGTTAATTTTTTAGCGAAGCTTTGCCAATGTTTACCACCAAACTTATGTTCCAACTTCCCTGGTGTGGAATCAATGCCAGCCTTTGGTGTGACATTCCTGGGCCTGGAGCTGTGTTTTGGGGTCATTCTCAGCCCAAAAATGCCTCAGCAGAGGAAACAGAGCTTCTGGTCAGAGAAAAGCTCCTTGTCACTGTGCTGAGTGAAATCAAGATATTTATCTTATTCCTTACATAGGAAAGAGGGGATCAGAGTTTGAAAATACCACAGTTTCCTTCAATTTTAGAAAGATAATCTCTTTCAATATGTCTGGATGTTGGAGAAAGAGATTAGAGTGAAGCTAAACCCCTTTTTGTTATTTGGCCTGATGCAAGATTCAAGATCAGAACTTGGGCATCAGTTTGTGTCTGGTGGGGAAGGTGAGGCACTGAAGGGCACCGTGAGCTCTGAAACGACTGAAATGTTATTAATTTTTGTCTGCTTTTAATTGCATGATTTCTGCACATTCCCCGCAGCTGGAGTGCCTCACAGCTCCTCCTGGCACTGCCAAAGCCCAGACCTGGTGGAGACTTCCCCCTCCAATAATGGAATGCAGCCTGAAGAACTGCATGGAGATAAAACACACACATCCCTCATAATATATCCCACATTTAATCCAGTTCCAAGTCCTCTGCCAGTCTCTCCACTCATTCCAGAGGTCCAAGCCAGGGTTTGAAACTAATTTTGGTACCTGAATAAACTCCGTTATGGATAGAAATTTGCTCTCCACCTACTTGCCTTCTGTTCCAACTGCCCTCTGAATGTGTTGGGCTGGTTCTCTCCTCTCCAGAGATTAATTTGGTTTATCAGCAAAGTGTTTTCAGACACTGTAAAAATCAGCATTTGCAGAGAGCCCCGCATGCCTTAGGGTCAGAGATTCTCTGGAAACCTCAGCAATTATTGTCATGGTCTGTTCTTCCTCAGGGCAGCAGAGTCTCCTTCTCAGAGCTAATTGTATAAGTGCATTTTAATTTTAGGTTCACTCCTTTGTTCTTCTTCTTCTCAATAATTCTCTTCCTTTCTGATTGCTGGAGGAGAATTTAGTTCAGCATTTTCTGCCTCACCCCTTCCTCTGTAAACCCACCATGGGGAAAAGCTTCCCTGTTGCCATAGGGTGTCTGTGGGAGAGAAAACCTTGTTATTCCCAGGATATTTCACCCAGAAATTTGGGATTTCCAGGAAGGTGTCAAGGACTTTTAGCACATCTGCTGAGATTTGATTGTTTTTTCCCAATTTGGCCCTTTTGGGATTCTCCCCATCGCCTGCAGTGCTCACCCACCTGTGCTCTCAGCCCTTGGGCAGCTCTGAGCATCTTTCCATCTTCAGCTGTCCATTTCAAAGCAGGGAAATGGCCATTTGGAGGGTTTGGTTTATTTGCCATAGCAGAGGTGATCCTTGCTAGCTGCCCTGGGAGTTGATCCAGAGCCAGGCTTGGCTTGGTTTGCCACCAGCAAAGCTGCACTGCTGCTTTGGGAATGTGGGAATTCCATCCTGCCCTGCAGACTCCATCCCCATTCAATCCAGCTGATTAAAGCTCTTCCTGCAGGAGCTGAGGAGCTCCAGTCCTCACTGCTGCATCAATTATCTGTTCTTTGGCCATCACAGACCATTGCAGCCATCATAGCAAACAGCAGTTTAAAATGCAGGTAACCAGATTTTGGGACAGTTTGGGAACTCCTCAGGGACTCCTCCCTTGGGCTTCTGCTGGCTGCATTTAAATTGGATTCCAGAAGGCTCAGAGCCATTCCAGGCACAGGTTTGAAATGAGTTTTGCACAGCAATCCTTACGATAAACTTGGCTGTGTAACTTTTCCTCGCTTCAGCAGTGCTGGGCTGGGAATGGGAGCATCGCTGGGGTTCATCCTGAATTCCTCCTTCCTCTGGTGCTGTTTCTCCTCTCAGAAGTCAAAATTCCCATCTTGCTCCATTCAGCCTTCCCTGGCAGTGGGTGAGGCAGAGCTTTCAGAGTCAATCCTGTCCCTGGAGTGTGGATTGTGTCTGACACTGTCACTGGCACTGTCAGCCTTTCGGAGATGTTGCTGAAGATTTAGCAGAAGGGCTGTTAATGAGGCTGTTAATTTGTGTTATTCCACCCATCCATCAAAGCACTTCAGGGACTGCAGAGCACGTGGCACTAAAGAGCTTTTCGCTTTATCCGTGAAGTGTTTGTGTTATCGTGGAATCCTTGAGGCTGGAAAATCCCTCTGGGATCATCCAGGCTGTGCCCAATGCCCACCTTGTCCCCAGCCCAGAGCAGTGTCACCTCCAGGTGACACCTGCAGGGATGGGGACTGCAAACCTCCCTGGGCAGCTCCTGCCATTTTTTTTGTTTCTAATACTTTGCCTTGCTATTATGTTACACCCCAAATGATGTGACATCCACACAGGAGCATCTTCCAGCTCTGAAATCCTTTTCCTTCTCAAAATGAAGGATAACAATTCCTTTAACCTCCAAATCTTCCAAGGTCTGTGTCCTGGCAGTGCTTTTTCCACCTCTGGAGTGAAGACACATAAACCACAGTTTGTGCCGTGCACAGCAATATATTTGGGAGATTATTTAAGAATTGAAGGGAAAAAATACAGATTTGTCCCTTTGCAAAGCTCCCTGAAACAGAGCAGAGCCAGACAGGCAAACTCAAGTACCACAGAAAAGAAAAATCAAGAAACTGCTCATGTCTCATATTAATGTTATCTATGAGTAACTTTATCACTGATTGATCTGTCAGTGCACAGGAACAGTCCCAGTTTCCACTGATATATTACAGCACATTAATGCATTCAGAGAGATTCATGCCCTGTGCTGCTTTTGTGACAGCCTTTCCCAGCACCATGGTTGGTATTTATTAGCACTGAAAGCACTTCATAACACTTGGCTACAACATCTGAGACAAGAACGGCACAGAGCAACTGCTCCGCAGGCAGGGAAGCAATTAGGGGTGACAATCCACAAGTGCTGCCAGGAGAGCTTCAAAGAGCTGCCGGTGGGGAAGGTGGGAATGTTTTATCCAGCGGGGATGTGCAATCCACCTCCCCAGCCAGGGATGCACCTCCTGGGCAGCCCTGCAGCTCCTGCCTTGGGCACAGCCCTGCTCGGCTTCTGTGGGAGTGAGGAAAAGCAGGTATTGAGCAGGGGCAGCAGCCAGGGATGGCTGGAGCTGTGTTAGAGAAGATTTAGGTTGGATTTCAGGAAAGGTTGTTCCCGCAGAGGGTGCTGGCACTGCCCAGGCTCCCCAGGGAATGGGCACAGCCTGAGGCTGCCAGAGCTCCAGGAGCGTTTGGACAGCACTGCCAGGGATGCACAGGGTGGATTGTTGGGTGTCTGTGCAGGGCCAGGGGTTGGATGGATGATCTTTCCAGCTCAGGATATTCCCTGGTTCTATTCTATGAGAGAACTCCATGAAACACCAGCTCAAAGGACTCAGGGAAATGAATGATGCACTTCAGTGACAAACCATTGCTTCTTCTGTTTTTGGAAGGATCTTTGTCCTTGATAAATATTAAAACAAGCCCATAAAAATCCTTTAAAATAAGCTGCAAGCTAAATTAATCTCCTTAATACCCTGTTTCCCCTATGCTTGGCTTCACACGTGTTTGCCTGGGAAGATTTGGCTGTAAAATCATGTCTGCTCACCTTGAAATTCTTCTTGTCCCATTATCCATGGTGGGGCAGCACGGCTGCTGTCAGGGGGAGGTTTGGGAATGTGGCTCTGCCTGTGACACCACTGACTGCTCGGCGTTGATGTGAGGCTGTTTCCCGATTAACCATCGCTGTGTTTTCTCCTTTTTCCCCTCAACTCCCTCCCTGTGTGTGTCTTTGCTCCTTGCTGCACTAAAAGTGGCTGTTCCTCTGTCTCCAAGCTCCTCCTGCTCCTGTGCAGCAGACCAGCTCCTGTCTAACCATGACCATGCTCTGTAAGTCCCTTCTTTTATTACTGCCCCTCTGTCTGTCCTCTGTTTATTGCAGCCCAGTTTAAACCCTCCTTTATTTATAGCTGAATATAAAAGCTGGTGGGGTGGAGGCAGCAGCCCCAGGGGAATGGGGATGTTTTTCAGGACATTGGGAATTGGTTCCTGGCTGCAGGATGCTGTGGATAACAGGGATTCTGTCCTTTGGGATGGCTGTTCTCACTCCACGGACAATGGTGCAGCACTGCAGGGTCTCCTCAGTGGAGAAAAGAAAAGCAGGATATAGGATATAGATAAATATTAGGAAATCTTCCCTGTGAGGTTCCCGGAGAGGATGTGGCTGCCCCTGGATCCCTGGAAGTGTCCCAGGGCAGGTTAGACCTGTCTGAAGTCAGTGAAACCTGGCAGCTCTGGGGTTCCCCTTCCCTCTGAGGTCCCACCTGGGCTTCTGCCACCCCAGGAATTCCAGACACACAGCTCCAGAAAAATGGAGTAAGTGTGGAATTGGCTTCCTGTGCAAGGTGTTTCTGGAAAAAGGGCAGGGAAGAGGAGCAGGACTCATCCCAGGACTGGGGAAATCCTGGTGGTCACAGTGACAGCCTCGCTGTCTGGGAGCTGGGATGATAAACCCCAAGGCCTGATAGGACACAGGGAATGCGTCTCTCTCTTCAGCATCCCAACGTGCCCATCCCTTCTCCTGCATCCCCAAATCCTGGTCAGACTGCACAGTTCCCAAAACACCTCCAATTATCCCAACAGCTTTATGGCAGGCAGGGGGTTCCCTCTCCTTTTCCCCTTTAGTGCTTTGGTTTGTTCCTCCTTAGGGACACAGATTGGAGGGAGGCAGCAGATTTCAGCAGTTGCTTTCAGCCAGCAGAGTTGAAGGCAATTTCTGTTGCCTCCATCTGGAAGTTTCCCCAGCCAGGCTCCCCGGGAGGGCTCAGCACAGGGAGGCAGAGCTGTGCTCAGGCTGCACAAGATTTCCTTCACTTCCTCTCCGAGAATTACGGAATTATAGAATGGTCTGGGTTGGGAAGGACCCTAAAGCTCACCCATTCCACCCAGCCATGGCAGGACACCTCCCACCATCCCAGGCTGCTCCAAGCCCTGTCCAAGCTGAAACACTTCAGGATTTGGGGATCTAAGAGGCTTCACCCTGAGCAGAGATCAAATTTCAGCTGTCCCTGGCTGTTGTTCCTTCAGTCCTTTGTGTCAGGTGTTTGTGGATATCCTCATGTCAGTGCTCCTGTCTGCTCTCATCCCTCTGTCCCTCCCTGTATTGTGATCCATCTTGGCTGCAGTTTTCCCAAAAAGCTCCACTGGAGAGAGACTGCAAATACGATTTGCAGCCCCAGCTGGGTGTGCTGCTCTCTCTGCTCTCCAGGGAAGTTGTTGCCTCTGCCCGGAACAATCCGAGCTGAACAGCCCTGTGACCCTTGGACATAACACCTCTCCCCTTGTTCTGCTGGGCACTGAGAGGAAAATCTGGATTTTCCATCATACCTATGCTAAATAGCTACAAAACCTTACCCATCTGGTCTGGTAGGATTTTACACCTCCCTAGTCAAAGGGACAAATGCTTTTCTCAAGGTCAGGACAGCAGCAAGAGGTGCTCAGAGTCAGAAACAACAAGAAGTAAGGACAAAAAAATCAAAATGCACTGGAAAAACCTGTCCTGGACAGCCCCTTCCATGTTCTGGGCCAGTTCTCCCTGGTCTAGAGACAGACCTGGGGTGATAAAACTGCTGCTTGTTCTTCTGCTTCTCTCTTTGTCCTTGTTTATGGCCCCCAGTTGATTTTGTCAGAGTTGTTATTGATGAGATCCTTGGTGAGGCTGCAGGAAAGTTATTGGAGATCGTACTGGGTTTTTTTTTTTTTTGAGGCTTAAAAGTACTGAGAGGGAAGTTGTCAGCACCTGTCATAGGAACTGAGCTGATTGAAACACTTCAGGCATCAGAAAATGTGTTTGCAGCTTGTAACTCAAACCTTTCCCCACAACCATCCTTGGAGACTGCAGGATGTCTCTGGAAGGAGAAGGAAAAATCTCCTTTTGGTCTTTTTTTCTCCATTAACAGCTCCTTGGTGTGATAAGGATAATCCCTGATGGGAATTACAGCTGTGGTTGTACAAGAGATGTCTTGGGAAGAGGTTTCAGCAGCAGAAATTAGGAGCTGGACAATATTCCAAAGGATAAATCCATCAGTTTTGAGGAATGCTCTCAAAGAACCAATGGAAATATCCAGCCTGCAACAGCCTTCCAGCTGGAAAGGGCAGTAAGGGTGAGCAGGGCTTCATTACCAGCAGCACTCCAGGATTAACTGGGAAGTGGATTTTTGCAGTTGGTGGGAGGTGCAGCGTGGGCATCGTGCCCTGGGAATTCCACGTGCTTTTCTCCAGGAGAAACGAACTCCAGGGCTGTGCAGCGTTTCTGCCTTGACTCCCAAGGGAAGGAGAGAAACTCTGCCGTGGGGGAATCAGGAAAGAGAGATTTTTCTGATTTTTTTTTTTCCTGTTAAACCTCAGGGTGAAAGAGGAAACAGGCATGTGTGTGTGTGCTCTGTATTCCAAGGGCACAGAGACTGGAGCCAGCATCTCCGAAGGCTTCTCCAGACACCCTCACTGGGACCTCTTCCTTAAGATTCCAGGGATTTCTGAGCTCAACCTGCTCCTCCATCCTCATCCTTCCATCCTCAGCCGCTGGAGCACAGCAGGAGCAGGGAAGAGCCGCCGATGGTGCCGATGGCAGCGCCATTTCCAGAGCTATCAACAGTCTCATTGTCATAGCTCTTGGAATGGTTCTGCCATAAGCACTGGACTGCCAGCAGCTGTGCCTGGGAGGAATTCCTGGCCCACCTGGAATTCCCGCCATTGGGATGAAGCTGATTCCTGAAGGATGGATGGAAGTTTCCCTCGGTAGTTTGGAGTCTCCAAGGATCGCCACGCTCTCCTGTCCCACAAATCCCACGTGGACAGATTCCTGATGCATCCAAACCTCCCTGCTTGTGCCAGGAAGAAGCAGAAAATTCATGGAAATGCTGGGAGCAAACCAGGCAGGCTCTGCATGTTGTTTTTGGGAAGGATTGCGCTTTTCCAGTGAGTTTGACTGGGTGTGTCTGGGGGGATGAATGGGGACAAAGTGCTCACCCTACCCAGCCTATTTTTGGGGTTGTGAAACTCCCTGTGCTGCCCTGCCGTTGTATTCCTGGAGGAACAACAGCTGGAGAGAAGATCCTGGTGACAAAATCATCCCAAGTGGAGCTGCCAAGCAGAACCAGGAGCATCAGGAGCCCCAGGGGCACAGGACACTCCTGCCTTTGCTCCCCTTTGTCTTTGCTCCAAGAGTTTTCCTGCAGTGCTCCATATTTTGCCAGCCCAGCCAAGGGAATCTGATTCCCAGCAAAGGGAAATGTGTTTCTGGCTCAAGATGTGCAATAGCAGGGATAATTCTGGTCACTGAACCGTCCTGGCATCTGTGACAACCTCCCAGGTTACTTAGCCACCCCTCTGGAGACCTTCTAAGGACGAATTAATTCCTTCAGCTCTGGATTAAACTCTCTTGCAAACCATCCCATGGAGCAGAGAGCATTACACGATGTGTTAGTGGAATTAAACAGAGAACTGAGCTCCAGAGATGCCCACAACACTTAATTAAGATTAATTAAGCAACATGGTTTACAGCTGGAGAGGATGAAAGGGAGCAGTTCAGACCTGGCTCACAAAGGGCTGTGAGATGCTGCATTCATGAAGAACATAAATTGTTATTTCAACAGGAGCTTCCCCAGCCAGGTTTGTTTACAGGGCTTGGGTTTAGCCCCTGGAACATTCCCATTCTCCTGGCCAAGAAAAGGCATCCCTGTGCAACTGGGAGGAGTAAAGACCTGGGTTTCTGGAGGCTTGGTAGCACAGATAAAGCCAAAAAACCACAGGATTTCCTTCACTTCCTCTTCGAGGCAGCAGCCCGAGCAGTGTGATCTTCATTTCTTAGAATTATGGAATTACAGAATGGCCTGGGTGGGAATGGACCTAAACATCACCCAATTCCAACCTTAAATTTCCTTCCACTATCCCAGGCTGCTCCAAGCCCTGTCCCACCTGGCCTTGGACATTTCTAGGGACCCAAGGGCAGCCACAGCTTCTCTGGGCACCCTGTGCCAGGGCCTGCCCACCCTCACAGGGAAGTAATTCCATCCCAATATCCAAATCTCCTCTCAATTTGAAGCCATTTGTTAAATTATTGGGCAAAAGACATCCTTGGTTGCCCCAACTAAACAAAGAATTGAGGTACAAAATGGGGTTTATTTTGTGAGCCAGGGATCGTTGTAGGAGAGCCCAAACTGAAGTCAGCTACATCGGAAACTTGATGGCTGAAAAGCAATTTTCTGTCCCATTTGCCACATGTATCACTGCTTTGCTCTGCCTCGAGAAGGAACAAACATCAATCTGAGCAGCTTTTATTTACCAAAGCAGGGACTGGGGCAGAGATTGATGGGCTGTGTCATCTCCTCTGGAGCAGGAAATAGAGAGGCCCAGGGGCAGCCCAGGGATGGCACAACCTTCTGAAATCTGAACTGGTTTGTTTGCTCTGCACTTCACATTCGATGGCAATTGGGAAGTGGAGAAAGCAAGGGCCAGGCTGGGTGTCACAGGTGGCCCTGAAAGACACTCAGAGCTGCACAGGAGAAAGCACCAAATAGCAGAAATAACCTCCTGTTAACAGAGGGGATGTGGAAATAAAGGTGTTACACACACAGGGACTGTGATGGCCTTGGTTAATTCCTGTGGTCAAAATCAATTTATTGATCAGTGGAACTCTTCATATCATGTCCCAGTCTGCAGGGAACTTCTCTAAGGAATGATCTCAAGAGGAGTAGCTGAGAGCTGTTTTTACTCTGAGTAAAAAAAAAACCCAACCCTTCAGAGAATAAATAAATACCTGCTTGATTATGACACCACATTCCTCGGGTTCCTCTCAACGAAGAGCTGTGCAAATATTCAGATTTCTGCCTCTCCTGCCCCTTGGATATGGTGTATCCAAACGTTGAGTTTGACCTTCTTCTTTTGGGCCACTTCAGGAGATTTGAGGCTCTGCTTGTTGGGATGGTCAGAGAAAGAAAAGGTTTTGTTCACAGGGAAGTCCAGAGGGTCCCTGAAATCGCAGGGGGAGCAGAAGCTGATATCTCTCATGGGCAGATGTCTCCTCCAGGAGCTCCTGGAGAGGCTGAGGTGAGCTAACAGCACCAGCACAGGATGTTTGGGGACAGAGTGACAGAAACTGGGGACTTTGCAGCCTGTGAATCAGAGCAGGAGGAAGCAGCAGCTCCTGTTCCCCCAGCACACTGCTGAGGATGATGTGACCCTGCTGGGAGAGCTCTTGGCAGGCAAGGGGATGAGCAAGGGGAGCATCATCCTTCCTGAGAACAGGGGAAGGAACACAGCCTCAGGCAATATGTGCTTGGCTTGGAATCTTGGAGCCAAGCTAAAAACGGGGAGAAACATCCAGGAAAGGGAGGAAAGGAAGGAGTTTTGCTGGGGGTGAATGCAGGGGGACAGAGGAGCTTGGGGAGCATGGGGTGGGTCTGAAATCCCAACTTTTGCTGACCAAACCAAGGCTTTTGGGGGAGAATCTGGAGATTTCACTCCAATTAAGCACCCACTGCCAATGTCCCCATCTGTGCTGTGACATTTAATCCTGAGAAAAGGCTCACTAAGGATGAGGAGGGGGGAGCACAGCTCACCAATAATTAATATTGTTCACAATAGCGCGGCTGGAGTTGAAAGAATTCACACCCAGTGGGCTGTAAGAGAGAAAGTCCAAAGCCAGGAATGTGTTCCTTTCATCAAATCATAGAAATATTAATTGGAAAATCTGGAAAAAGAAGGAAAAGGGGGAAGAAACTCCCACTGAGCAGAACATGGTGTTTGCTCTGAGCAGGATGGAGAGCTGAGGAAAGGCACCAAATAAACTTTAACTAAAATTAGTTAGACTGCAACTTAACTACAACAGGTACTGGTTGAGATGCTAAAAGCGCCAATAGAATCTTTATTATTAATTTTTAAAAAATTAATAATTTTAAAAATAATTAAATTAATTTTAAAATTACCTGTTATTTTACTGGTATTTTATTATTTAATTTTTATTACATAACTCTAATGCAAGAAAATATTATTTTCAGCCCTTGAATTAGGTACCTTAAGTTGAGCACAGCACTTTGAGGCTGCACAGAAGCTGCCAGGACACAAAGCTGTCGGTTTAGCATGGACAAAAGGCAGGAAGGGCTGGATTTGTTCCCTGGGGAGCAGAATTTCGGTGGGAGGGACACGTGAGATCCCCAGCTGCCATGAGGGAGTTGGTGGCATTTGCTCCTCAGGAAGGAGCCCAGAGCAGTGCCACCAACAATGTGCACATGCCAGACTTTTGCTATCAGCACGTGGTGATCGAGAGAAAGTCTGCATTTGACACAAATGAAAAAAAATCTCTGCTGTTCACACACACAGAGGGAAAGGATGGGGAGTTTTTTGCTGATTTCAAGCAGCTGGAATTCCACTTTCCATTGGATATTTCACTGGAGAAAATCCACCCATTCCACATGGAGAGGGTTGGTGAATTTGGCAGGAGCTGCCCAGGGAGGTTTGCAGTTCCATCCCTGCAGGTGTCACCTGGAGCTGGCACTGAGTGCTCTGGGCTGGGGACAAGCTGGGGATCTTGGACCCGATGGTCCTGCAGGGCTTTTCCAACCCCAGTAATTCCGGGATTCTAACCACTGTGGCACATGTTGGAAACCTGACAAACCCCACTGAACGAGGAAACAACTCCCAGTGGATTTTGCCTCTGTTTCATTCCACAGCTTTAACAAACATTGTTTTTTTCCCCAGCAGATAAAAGATTTAACGATGCTAGCGGTGAGACCTCCATTAAAAAAATTTAAAAATCATCCTTATCTTCCATTTGGATATTATTAATTGATCCTGCTTGTGTTTCATTAATTGAAACACTTCCCTTAGCCCCACCATCCGTGGGTGGTTGGGAGCTGCTCCTAATGGGCTGCTCAGTGGCTCTGATGTGTCTGAGCACTTCCAAGTGCTCTCCTCATTAGCAGATTTGGGGCTTCTTACGGCTGCTGCATTAATTATGGCGCAAAAAACGAACCACAGGCCAAAAGCTGTAGCTAATTAGAGGCTCTAGTGGAGTGCCAAGCTTAACATTAACGAGAGAGAAATGGAAATAGGGAGTTAATGGGAGAAAAAGGGGAAAAGGCTCCTCTTCCCACCATCACCCCAGTGGCCTCACATTTGCTTACTTGTTTACCCTGGTTTATGATTAGCAAATGGATTTCACTCACTGCAAACAAGGAGCTCCTGGTTGATTTTTAAGTTTGCTTCATTTCCGTCCTTTGGTGCCCAAATTGCTGTTTCTGCTGTGGAAACATCGACTTCCCCAACATCAGCACATCACAAATCTGTAATGGGAGTTCAGCAGCTCTGGGTCATCCCAATCCTCTTGGTGGCTGGGAATCCTTTGTTTTCCATCACCAGTTTGTGTTCCTCACACCCAAACTCCAAGGTTTTTAGCTAAAGTTGAGCAGGACATCCTGCAGTGGGAAAATAGGGAAAATGGTAAATATTATCCAATCCAGCAGCTGGAAGGCAGCAGCATAAGGGGAGTGGGAAAAGGGGAAAATGGTTCAATTCAGCAATGGAGGTGAGGGTTGGAAAGGATCACAGGGAAATTCATTAATAAAGTCTGGCAATAAAGAGGGTAAAAAAGGAAATGAGCACCTGCAGTCCCAGGGAAACACAATTTGAGTCAAATTCAGCAGGAGAGAACAAAAAGGAAACAAGAGGCTGAAGGGTTTGGACATCTCATCCCAAAATCCCATCTCAGGTTATCACCTGCACTTTTAAACATCCTCCTTGGAAAAGATCCACATCTCCTGCAATAAAATAAATAAATGGACTGGAGGGGTTTAGTCCTGGTTTGCCAGAAAAAAAAAGAAGGATGATGGAACAGTGGAAAAAGAAAGGAGAGAGAAACATGCTGGGAGATGCTTGCTTTGTTTCCTGTCACTTGTCAGAGACAAAGAAAATCTCTTTTTTCCTTTTCTTTTCATGTTTCTCGCATTCAGGGGCTTTGCTTACTTGAGAACTGCTAATTTGAAATCTGTATTTCTGTAGGAATCTTACAAAACGCACTGAAGGCTGGCTGAGGTGGGCTGGAGACAGATGTTTTATAAAACCTCTGCCTGAAATTTCGTCAAAAATGCTGAGGGCTGAGTTCAGCTCCCAAGGTCTGAACAGCATTATTTGATTTAAAGATAATGAAGAGATTCAGCTTAACTGCTCAGGAGTGAGAAAAATAAACACTTGTCATGAGACAGAGAGAGATTTGTGTTTCGATTTGACTACAAAGGACTTTAAAATCAACATCGCTGTCAGAGCCATGTAAATAATTTAGCAATCCAAATGTTTTCCCAAGATCTGGGTTTTCGCTATTGGGCCGTAATGGGATAATTGAATTTATTCTTACCTTGCTCTGATGGTTTTCTGCTGATGGCCAAGTGCAGAATTTCACTGGAGTGGTGAGAACAGAAAAATTCACCCCAGAGGTTACTGGGAAGCTTTGAATTTGATGGAGTCTGTGAACCTGGGAATGCTGAGAGGGATAATTCTGCTCCCATTTGTGCAAGTTTCATATGCAGCTGCACTAAAAGCAAATGTTTTGTGAAATTCCATTTAATTTGGCCTCTGTGCATTCATGTTTTTTTCAAGCAGAAGATGGAAATGGAACAATGCATTTCGTTCCCATTTCGTTCTGACATTTGGTGAGCTCAGATTGAAGGATTTCGCTCTTTCAAAGCCTTCCCACTCTTTCAAAGTGGAAAAATATCACAGATTCAAATAGTGAATTCCAGAGATTCTCAGATTTTATGTCACACTCTTCTCAATCCTCTGTTTCCCAATTTTCCAAAAATGCCAAAAGTACCTTTTCAGGGAGACAATAGGAGGGCAATTTCCTGGCAAACACTCTCAGGTTTTATTCCTGGAATTGATTCCTCGGGGGTTTTGGCTGCCAGAAAACACAGAATTAAAAAAAAAAAACATTTTCCACCTGTTGCTGACCCAGGAATGGAGCAGAGCAGATCCATTGCTGTCTGGGATGAGCAACAAAAATCATTTTAAGCAGCTCTCTCCTCCCCTCACTTTTATGGTGCTTTATGAACTTTTTGTTCTGTAATTCCGAATCTGTGGCTCTGGAGCTGAGCAGATGGTGCCAGGCTGATTTCAGAGGGATTGTTCATCCCAATAACCTCAGCCAAGGGATTGTTCACCACAACCCCAGTCTGAGAGCAGCAAAAAGCTCTTACTAGTCCATCTGAAAGCAGCAGAGCTTCGAGCAATGGACACATCGAGGGTGAAGTTCCAGCTGTGGTGCTGCAAATATTCCAGAGGGGAAATCACTTTGCAGCTGGGAGAGAAAGCAAAATGCAGGGCAAGGTGAATGGTGGAGCAACACAATTGTCACATCACAGCAAGTTTAAAGCCTTCATTCCATTTGGAAGCTCAGTTCCATTTAAAACGTGGCTCTAGCCAACTTTTACCTCAAAACCTCTTCTACATTCCACTGGTTTAGGTGGTTGAGGATAAAAATGGTAAAAAACCAAATTATTAAAAATAGGATTCTTGCTCAAGCCAAATGCAAATCTTCTGAGTTTATCACATTTTACATAATTACATCTCGTTTTCCTCTGGTCCTAGCAAACCTTTCCTGGGTGCTACTGCAAATAATAAAAGATTTTGTGATGTAATGGGAGCAATCACCACCTACTTGAGTTTTCCTTCAATATCTTATTCCAGGTGGGATGGTGGCTGTTCCTAGGGGAGTTTCTAGTTGTCCATGAAGGAAGAAATGTGTTTTTAAGTTTTTCATTTGAGTTGGGCTTCAACCACTGGAAAAGCAGAAAATGGAGACACAGGCAGTGAGTGTTCACTCAAAAAATTGCCAATACCACAGTGGGGAGATCACTCCCCTGATAAAAGCAGCAAAAGGCCTTGAACATCAATTGGAGTCTGCTCTTGTCTGTTTTTTTCCTCTTTTTCATCTCATGAGGAGTTGCAGGCTTGCTCCAGGTCAGAAATGGGAAAAAGATCTGAAACTGAAAAAGTCTGGAGGATGAGAAAAGCAAAGAGTGCAAAGGGAGCACTCAGAAGAGCATCACCTCAGTGAATTTGATACCTGGATTTTCTCTTCTCTTCTTGCATTCTCAGGGGGGCTTTAGAAACTCCCTCAGTAACTATTTTGCATTTATAATACCAAAATTACAAAGAAATTTGCAAATACAATGACAGTTGATGTTTATCAGCTCTTTGTGTAGCTCGTGTCTGAACTTCCTGAGACCTGAGGCACCCTGGCAGTGCCAGATACACCAAAAATTCCCCTCCCATCCTTATTTCTGCAGGAAAATCCCTTCTCTGCCTGTTGACAACGTGTCCTTCCTTTTTTGAGCAGAGGGGGAATGGATTCAGTGGCAAAGTCCTGGGGAGCGCAGAGTTTAGAGCTCTTATCCCTCCCTGCACAAACCTCAGCTCCCTGAGCCTCCAGGGAATGGGAGGACAGCAGGAATCACCTCCTGGCAGCCCCAAAATGGAAACAATTCATCATGGGAACAGCTGGGAAAGGATTATTGAACACAGAGACAAGGCAGCTGCACACCTTGGGTGCTTTGGGGAGGTGGGGAATGCAGGAGGGGCAGAGCCAGCCTGGGACTCTCTTTGAGCACAAATCCCATCAGAGGAGCCCAGCAGAGACAGGAACACTGAGCAACTCATTTGCTGTAGATCATTTACTTCATGCATTTAACCCTTTTCATGGTTTCTTTTCCTGCTCACTTATCCTACCTCCCTCGGATGTGTTCATTTCTCAAACCTACCTGGCTCCTTTCCCTGGAAGCCTTGACGTTCCAGGGCTGTTTGCTCCTTGCATTGTAGGACAAATCCCTGGCAGATCCACAGGGTGGGAGCTGAGGAACACCAGCAGTGTGTTCCTGCAGGTGAAGCAACTGGATTTCAGGTGCAGCTGAGCCTTTTCTCTGCGACTTGCTCCCCATAGGCACCAACACACCTGAAAAATAAATTGTATTTTCAGAGAGAGATCGGTGAAAACCCAAGGGGTGAGAACAAAAGCAGGGCTGTAAAATCCCAGCCTTGATCCAATGCTAAATCCATGCACTGCAACTGCCAGGTGGCTCTGAACTCACGTTTGAAGGGAAAAGCTGCAGGGTGTGAAAGAAAAAAAAAAAGCCAAACAAACCCTGGGAACACAAATCTGGGAGCAGAGGATTCCTGGAGATGTTGGGAATCTTTTCAGGAATGATGTGTGAGCCACAAGCTGTCACCCCAGTGTCAGGAATGCTCCTCCCTGCTGTCCTAGCCGTGCTCTTTCCCCGCAGGGTAAACAGCTGGAAGTGCTGAGCTCCCTGCCAGAGGCTCCAGGCAGACCTTGGTGCCACCCAGGACACCCCAGTGACTCCTCCTTAGCCCAATGACCTCTCAGCTGGCACTGCTGCTCTTGCTGCTCTTGCTCCACGCGGGGATGCTGCACAACACCGAGGAAGGTTTGGTTCCTTGGATGTTCCACTCCCTGTCCATCGTCCTGCCCGGAGCTGCTCCTGCATCCACAGGGATGGGGCAGAGCTCTCTGTGTCCCAGAGCTGTGGCATTGCCGAGGTGTCCCGGCTGGATTGTGTCCCTCAGTGTCCCTGTCTGACTTGCTCCATCCAATTCCAGCTCTGTTATCCCTTCGTGGTCATGTCGTTGGAGTTTGTTCGGTGTGAGGTGCAAAATGTCTTTTCTCGTCTCTGACATCCACTCTGTGACTCGTTGGGAGCACGTTTGGGAAATCCCTGGTCCTTATTGAAAGTGCTGGAGTTCTGAGGGATGCTTGAGGGAAATATCTGCACATCCAGTGACCTGACCGTGCTGGAAATCAGCATCCAGTCTGGGAAATTCCTGGGAACATCCTCCAGCCCAGACACAGGCAGTGCAGCTGATTCCCTGGATTTCATTTTGGGATTGTGCCTGAACTCCTGGAACTGACAGAGACATCATTTGTAGGATATTCATATCATCTACTCCAGGCATTTCACCTCAATGAGGAGCCCAAATCCCAAGAAAATTCAGTGATTGAGGAAGAGATGCTTTCAGAGTGATGACACCAAATAAAATGATGGCACAGTGGCAGTTTTGAATACGTAGACAGAGTTCCTGGCCTTTTTAAAATGATTATTCAAACAAATCCTGAGGCTGGCAGTGCTTCACTGTGCTAACAGCAGAGAACTGAAATTCTTCTATTTTCTTAGGGTTTTTTCCTTTTTAATCGGGATTGTGATGCAGATATTTCATGTATGGCTTGGGTGTTTATTACTGAGAGAAATAATTTATCTACATCTCTAAATATTGGGGAGAAAAGCCTTAACAGAGGCCTGAATTCCCTGGTTTGGATTTAGATGAGGGAAAAACATGCTTTTACAGTTAATTTTGCATCTTCCTACTTCTGGACCTACTCAGAGAATGGTTTGTGGGATTTGGATATTTGGAAGAATCAATCTCTTAACTCTACTTTGGGGTTTCTAAGATCTTATTTTCTGTACGTTTTGCACTGACACACCTTTGTGTTTCCCTGCCAGGTACACAGTTTTACACAACGGGCACCACCAGGAACAAGAGAAGCTTCCCATCCACACCGACCCTGAATCCCAGGAGTCCTGTTTCTAGTCCTGGGCCTGGAAGAGGAACAGTCCAGCTGGAAAAACAGAGGCTTTAGGATATCCCAAGGATTCATGGACGGCAGGACTTGAAAAATCATCCATCTGCATTGTCATGATGCCTCCTGCACTGAATTCCCGGGAATGCCCAGCTGTGGGAGCATGGGGAGGGTGAGGATTCCTGTCCCTGCCAGAGCCCTGCTCCCGGAACGGGTGATTGCTGGGGCACAGAGCAGCTCCAGCCCATGCAGGGACTCTGCTGCTCCTGCCCAGCTCAGCCCTCTGTCCTGCACTCCTGGAGCTCACAAGGTGGGGCTGAAGCCCACAGCATGGGACTGAGCTCAGCTCCAGCCCTGCCTGAGCCTGGACACTGCCAGGGGAGGAACAGCTCCGAGATTTCTCCAGGAAAACAGGAGGAAATGTTTGCTGCCCTTTGGTTCCAGCCCAGCTCAGCACCAGCTGCTCACCCAGCCCTGCAGAGCTCTGGGAATGCTTTTGCTGTTTGCTGGCACATTCCAAGGGTGTGCAGTGGGAGCTGCAGGGAATCCCAGCTCGGATCCATGGCCATTCCCACCATTCCCAGGGGACGGGATGTCCCTGGAGCCCAGAGCTGTCCTCATCCCTCCCTGAGCACACTCTGGCCGTTCTGAGGCAGCAAAACCTCGGCCAGGACAGTCAGGCTGTAATGGATCACTAAGTGCCATCTTGGAAAAAAACCCATCAAACCCCTTTTAACTCCATTTGGGAGAGAGACTTCTACTTACATCTGCCACCTTTATTTTTCTATTTGTTCCTGGTCTCTTCCAGTCGAGGCGAGAAGTTTTCCAGACTTCCCAGTCTCACGTTTTGCCAAGATCTCAGTCCTCAGCTGCTTCCTGCATGTAGATGTTGCCACATTCCTCGTGAGCTGCTTCCCCCTTTGCATGGAAAGGGTGGGCAAGCCTCTCAATTCCACCCATTTGGGAGAAAGATTTTCATGCAGGATCAAGACCGCGAGCCTCGAGCCTTTCTGGATGAAGATCTACCCCAGAGATGCCACCCTGAGCCTAGAAAAGGAAATTGTACTTTGTTATATCGTGTAACCATGTACAGATATTTTTAATGTACAAAGAAAAGCTGACATTATTTATTATTTTTTATCAGGAACATGTGTTTTTTTCATTAAAAAGCTTCTAGAGCAAGGAGCTTAACATTCTATGTATTATAATTTAGTAATATTTCTGTTGCTATGTGACAGGTATTTACTGTAAACAGACCAATCCTGCTTGGAACAAACAAAAATGTTGCTCAGTAGGAGAAAAATTGTGCATGAGATGAACAAGTGGCTTCCTGGCCATGGTGTCTGACTTCTTTAAATACTTCTTCCACATCAGAGTCGCTGATAAAGCTTCACATCCTTTTCCTTTAGGATTCCAAAGGACACTGGGCAGGAATTGGAACACTGAGGTAGAAAATTCCTCTCAGCTGGAAGGACACGAATGATTGGTGTTTGTGGTGGAAGGTGCTGCTGGTTCATCACTGGGATGTGTTTGGCAATGACCTGTTTTTGCAGGGTTTTGTTTCCAAAAAAGTTCATTTAACTTTACTCTTGACACCAGGACAGTGAGGGGAAAAGAGGCCATTATTGAAATTTAGGGAAAAATCCAGCCAGGGCTGCTTCAGTCCTGTGTTCCTCCTCCTCTGTGAAAATACCCACAGGGCTTTGGTTGGGATTGGGGCTGCAGAGCAGCTTGGCTTGGTTTCACTAAAAGTGTCAAATTTCTGAAAGAAATCCTGAAAATAAAAAAATTCTGTAAGTGCCAGAGCTGAACAGGCAGAGCTGAGCTGCTCAGGGGGAGCTGTGGCTGCAGCCCAGCAGGACCAGCAGGTCACACTCACAAACAGCACCAAACTGAGCAATCCACGTGTCCTGCAGTCCTTTCAGCACTGCAAATATCTGCAGGTTTTAGTGTTGGCAATGAAAAAAAAGAAAAGGAGAAGCTCTCTCAGCAGAACAGCTACTGTAAATTCCCCAAATCCTTCACTTCAGCCATGCAGGGTGAGCTGCTCCTCTTGCAGGCTCTGATGCACAGAAAGAAATTAGAACTTTTACCACAGTGAAGTAAAAATGCAGGCAGCAACTTCCACCTGCACTTCCAGCCCGGGGCAGAGTGAGAGCTGAGGAAGGAGCTGACAGTGGAACAGAGGGATGGGATAGAGCTGAGGAGTGTTTGGAAAAAGGATTTTCCAGTTAGGGATGTGTGGGAAGCCTTTACTCACCAAATCCCAGGATTATTGAGGTTGGAAAAGAGCTCCAAGGCCATCAAATCCAAACTGTGCCCAATGCCCACCTTGTCCCCAGCCCAGGGCACTCAGTGCCACCTCCAGGAATTCCCTGGACACCTCCAGGAGCTTCAAGGACACTCCAGGGAGGATGGACATTGGCAATGAGAGAGCTCAGTGATTCTCACCTTGCCTCTGACTCAAAATGACTTTGATTTTACCTCCTCTGCTCCTCCTGGCCCTGACTGGGATCCAGAGCTCTGGGAATAATCAGCCATAGTGTATTAGCTGCACAGAAATGCTATTTTTGTATCACCAATTACTTCTCAATTTAGGGATTACTAACAGATATCTTCAGCCTAAAGCTCATCTCAGCCCAGGATCGTGGCTTTAATCATGGAATTCACTCCCAACTGGCTCTGCTCAGCAAGATGGGGGAGAATCAAGAGGTATTTAAGGATTTCTTGCCGTCAGCCTGAGTTAATAACGAGCACAGAACCAACCAATGGGGTCCAGATCGTGTCCAGCTCTTCCCAGCACAGCTGAGGGAGGGAGCAGCTCCAGCCAAGAGCTGGATTTGGGAGCAGGCAGCGCCCACAGCACTCTGAGTCATTCCCACCCAACTCAGCAGTGCTGCAGCTAAAGCATTTCCATCCTGGACCTTGCAGCTGGAAATCCTTCCCCACTGCAGGATCCCATTTTTCTCCACATTTGAGTTCCTCTCTGAGCACTCCCAGGCCAAAAAGCAAGAGATCTGCTGGTTTCTTCTAATAGGATCTCAATAAAAACACACCAAAGCTTTTAGTTCTTTCCATTTTTGTCTAAATCTCCCTGAATAAAGCCTCAGTTTATCTCCTGTCAGCACCCAGTGCCTGCTGAGGAGCTGAAGGGAACTGAGCAGCTGCTGGGCACTGCTTTGGGCTGCTCTGTGATCACAGGCAGGGCACACAGGGCCATGGTGTCCCTGTCACCCCCCCTTGATGAGGGATTAAGTTGGAATTGCTTTACTGGGAGCAAAAAGTGGGAATCCTGGGCAAGGGGGAGCTGCAGCTGCTCCTCACACCCTGAGCAGCTTGGAGAGAGCAGGGGCAACACTCCTGTCTCACATCCACTCCTTGCTTTGTTTGAGCTTTTCCTCAAATGAAAACACTCCCAAAATCATTCTCTTTCTGAGAGCCAAGCACTGATTTTGCCTTCCTCCCAAACCAGAGGGAAGAGTAACACCCAGCATGTGAACAGAAGGCTTTGTGCCTCTCAGCTGTGCCCAAACACACTCTGGCCTTTCTCTGTTGACCTCCTGCACTATTTCAATGACATTTCCCAGACACCTGAGCATCTCCCAGCCAGGATCTCTGCAGCCACTTCCAGGAGCTGTGGGAACAGCAGAGCCACATCTCCCACTGCCTTCCCGCCCAGGAATTTCTCTTCAGTGACAAACTGATTTCTCTCCAGCGACTAACAGACCCCCCTGACTGCACCAGAGGGACACAAATCCAACCAAGTCTGAACTCACCCAGTGTTGCTGAGTCAGAGCTGACCCAGGGAAGGAATTCCTTCCTGCTGCTTTCCCAAAGTCCCATCCAGGAAGGAGGCAGAGCACAGAGGTGATGCAATCCCAGAGTTTCCTTTGTCCTTCTCAGCTTTCAGGTTGAATGTTGCCTTTGAGCTGCAGCAAAGCTTCCTTTGATATCCAGATGCAAATCTCCCAGCTTGTTAGGGGTGGAAACGGATCCCAGTTTGTCCCCAAGCTGCCCCAGCAGCAGAGCAGGGCTGGGAGGCCCAGCTGGGATTTCCTGAGCTGTAGGAAGGGGAGCAGAGCAGGATCTGATCCTGCCCAGGCAGGAGGGCAGAGAAGCCTGGAATGGAAACATCTGGAATGCTCCAAGGAGGTTTAACATCTGGGCAGAGCTAGGGAAACCTTCCTTTGCCATGGGGATTGAGTAAGAGTGCCCAAAACAGCCACAAAATGAAGAGAGGGAAGCTCAGACCCCAAAGATGAAATCCCTGGCAGTTCCCAGCTCCTCCCTCACCCCAAACCCTCAGGAGAAGGACAGAGGGGATTCAGGCACTGCTGGAAAATGGGTGGAACATTTCAGAGGTCAGAAGTACTGCAAGGTTCAACTGCTCCCAGAAATCATGAATATAAACAAACACTTTATTTGTGGAAATACTTCTGCAAAAGGCTGCAGTGAAGGGATACCAGAGGCAGATCTGGTGCAATACTCCAGAAACCCAGGAACATTTTCTGGACTAAAATGGTAAATCTGACTGAATCCAGGACTCAGAGGACTCGAAACACTTCTAGAAAGGGTCACAATTGTTTTGTCCGAGTATCACTGAATACATTATCTATGGTTAAATGTAAGAGTTACAATAAAGCATTGACTGTGATCCTGCATTAAAGCAAATTTACCAACATTCACATCTCTGGTGTTCAGTGCTCCACCTCAGTCAGAGCAGAGAGCAGGGCTGAGGAAATGCTGCTCCCATGAGGCACCATTCTCCTTCTCTTATCCCAGGTATTTCTATTCCACATCATCCCAAGAGTTCCCACAGAGAGGCAGAGAAAACCAACACCAGAGCTTTGCTGTGTGGAGCAGTTTTACCTCAATTTCACAGAGCTGAACATCACAGAAATCCCCATTAGCCACATTTACCCCAAATTCAAAGAATCACAATCAGGATGATGAGCATAATTCTATAAAATTGTATAAATTGCACATATTTTACCACAGGAAGTGTTGTGTTTTTGGCTAGTGACACCAATTTTAAACAAGCATGGATGAGAGACCAGGCCAGAGAATTCTGGGAATTCAGTCCCAGAGCTGGGAATTGGCCTCTCCAAGCTCTCCCAGCCCTGGGCACCCAGGCCAGGTAGTTCAACACCAAAATGTACATTTTATACTTGCCCTGGCAGCAAATCCCCACCAAACCCCTGTGGGCACCGGGAGAGCCTTTCAATACACAACACACACACACATTTTGGGGCAAATAGCAGCACTTTTTACTGACCACATGGAAAATGTGCATTGAGGAGTGAGCACAGCCCGACCCCAAAGCTCCCTGGCTGTGCCACACCAACCCTGTGCTGCCACAGCCACAGCCAAGCAGCTCCACATCCCCTTTTCTGCCTGCCTGGAGGGCAAACTCAGCTTCCAGCCAGCTAGAATGGGCAGGTTTGTGTTAGAAGAGAGTGGGACCAACAATCAGCAACTCGATTTCCATAGTACAGAGTCAAGTACAGCATGAAAATGAAATCTAACAGTACAAAATGCTTGAGAACATTCTGTTTCCAAGGTGCTAAACATGGGGGGTTGCCTTTCCCCCCAAAAAATGGGTTGGATGCCTCTAGAAACTACCACAGATCACCAAATTCTCGACGTTTTTTGCTGTTTCTGGCCTTCTTTGCAACAGCTGGAGAATATTCTGACCCTTGCAAAAATGCACACAAGACACCAAGATTGTGCTCAACAGGTTTACTCAGACTGGACTCTTAAATGCTCAAGAAAAAGGCACAGATTAAAAGAGACTCTGATGACTCTTTTGAACACAGCAAATGGAATCGTTGTTGATAAGGGAAAAAAAAAATACTGCTATGAATTGTATGGGCTGAAAAGTTCAAATCTTCTTCCCTGTTCCTAATTATTGGCCTTCATTAAAATGGAACTTAAATTAAATTGTATAAACATATGAAATAAAGTCTCAGTATTAGGAAGTTTTTTTTTTTGTTTCGTTTTGTTTTGTTTCCTCCTATGTACAACTCTTAGTATACAATTTGTACTTTTCCATTTTACATTTAACTACATCCTCCTGGCCAAAGGGAGAGCCTTCCCGGGAAATGCTTTGCATTTGGAAAAGAAAAAAATCCTGCTTTTTCTCGGCCAGCAGTGCCAGGGGGAAGGCAGGGAAGGCTGGGGACACCGCTCAGATGTAGTCATCCTCCACGGGCTCCCCATTGACATCACAGTAGTGGATGAAGATGGCCACGACCCTCTGGAACACTCCCTTCCTGACCTGGCGCAGCTCCGAGATCTCCTCGCCGATGGTCTCCATGCAGATGTCAGCAGAGAGCTGGCCCTTCCTCCTCGGGGCGTAGATGGTGGCTGGGGAAAGGCAACAGGCAAATTGGGATCTTCCTCCCAAAAAAATTCACCAGGCAGGCTGGTTTTGTGTTCAGATTGGCAGACAAGGCAAAGGGAAAAGTCTTTCCCCATTCCCCGGGAGGCTCTCTCCTGCATTCTCTGTATTTAAAGCTCCAATCCTCATGTCCCAATGGCTGGGAATGAAGGGAATCCCAGAGCAGCACAAATCCTCTCCCTGAGGCCTCTCTGACTTAATTCCATATTATCCAGTACTTAAATGTTTTATAGACAAAAGCAATTAAGGACAAAGCAGCAGAGCTTCTCCATATTTTTTATGGCTTTAACACCATGACTCTTTTAACATCCTGAGACTTACATCAAACGCAGATCAACATTTTGGTAATTCAGCCCACAAACTGAACTACAGGCTTTAAGTCAGGCTAAAATAAAATTAAACTAAAATCAGGCTAAAAAGAAATTAAAATATAAAACCAGAGAAAGGTATAGCAAAAAATCTCTTCCTCAACCTCTTGAGATTCATGAATTGGAGCTGGATAAGGAGACCAAAAACAACTCCTAAAACCAGCCTAAGAACCAAAACATTGAAAAAGGAATGCATTGCCAAATAACCAAGTGGTGTGAAAAATCCAAGCAGGTTACTCACTCCTCTCATCATCCTCGAAGTCGTATCTGGCGTAGCTGTTGGGCTCTGCTGTCCTCAGCGACCTCAGCCAGGGGAAATCCGTGATCATGGAGTAAGGAGCACCATCCACAATGCCTGTGAGAAAACAGGGTGAGGATCCAGAGCCAGCAGCACCTCTGCAGCGCCAGCACTCCTCAAACCAACCTCATTCTCACATCATCACTCCAATAAAGCTCATTTATTCCCCACTGAGACAAAGTTTTCCCACTTTCCTCCCAAGGAATATTTCCCACGTCTTCTCTCAGGACGAGAAGCTGCTTCTCTCAGGAAGAGGCTGCCCAGGAGTTCTCACTTTCCCCAAATTCTCACCTTCCAGGGTGTAAATGTCTCTTCCCCAGGGGTATTTGGGGTATTTCTTCAGGTCCTCTTCAGTCCTGGTGGCCTCAGGGAAGAACTCGTATTTAATCAGCTCTCTACGGAGAAGGAGGGAAGAAAACCAAATGGGAAATCCTAATATACAACTTTTTCTTTAATATACAACTTTTAAAGATACTTCTCAGCCACCCCAAAAACTGCATTATTGCTGGGTGAATATGATAAATTATGATTATTGCTGGAGAACTTATAGGATTATATATATTTGTGTTTATAGTCTGTGTTTTATATTAGATACATATTGACAATGAAATTTTACATTGCACCATCCAGAATTCAACCTCCAGCAGTAACCAAACTGATTTTTTTTTTTTAAATTTGGGTGACAGAATAGAGCAAGTATGGAGGTGCAGCTGCTCCAGAACACCTTGGCACAGTCCCTGGAGGGCCAATACTCCCTGTGGGATGGTCAGTACTCCACGGTTGGCGTCAGTTCTCCCAGGTTACATTCAGTACTACCTGGTTATGGTCAGTACTCACTGATTCCATTCAGTACTCCTAGGTTACACTCAGTACTCCCTGGTTACATCCATTACTCACTGATTATGGTCAGTATTCACTGATTACACTCAGTACTCCCTGGTTCCATGCAGTACTCACTGATTCCATTCAGTACTCAATAGTTCCATTCAGTACTCCCAGGTTACACTCAGCACTCCCTGGCTACATTCACTGGTACTCAGTTTCCAGTCAGTGCTCCCAGGTTCCATTCAGTACTCACTCATTACATTCAGTACTCCCTGTTTACAGTCCGTACTACCTGATTCTATTCAGTACTCACTGGTTACACTCAGCACTCCCAGGCTCCAGTCAGTACTCCCAGGTTCCATTCAGCACTCACTGATTACATTCAGTACTTCCAGGATACACTCAGTACTCCCCAGTTCCAGTCAGTACTCCCAGGTTACATTTAGCACTCCCTGGTTACACTCACTGGTACTCACTGATTCCATTCAGTACTCCCAGGCTCCACTCAGCACTCACTGGTTACACTCAGCACTCCCAGCTCCCAGTCAGTACTCCCAGTTCGCAGTCAGTACTCACTGATTCCATTCAGTACTCCCACCTCCCAGGCAGCACCCCCAGTTCCCAGCCAGCACCCCCAGCTCCCAGGCAGCACTCACTGGTTGATGTTGGCGATGGTGTCCATCCAGCTCCTCACGCGCACCTTGTTGCGCACGTTGGGAGGATTGCTGAACTCGTGGATGATGCAGATGTGGTAGGGATAAGGACCACTGAAGATCTTCTGCTCCAGAGTCAGAGTGTCCACCTGGGCAGGGCAGGACAAGGATTTGTGACCACAAACACAGGGATGGGATTGCAGAGTCAACAGCAGACAGGTGTCAACCAAACTCCCAAATTCCAGGGAAATGCAGCAGCGAAGGGGAATTTTAACAACACAGACAAATACAGGATTGAGGGGAGTGAAACTTCCCTTGTGCAGCATTGCCAATTCAGCTTCTTCAGGGGTGGAATCGAATGGGAAATGTGTATTTTCTGATGTGTTTCCCAGCTCCAAAATGGAAACTTACTTCTCAGAATCTGTGTCTGGCTATCTAACAATATCTTCTAATGCAATGAATCCTGGAGATGGTGAATTTTAAGATAACCTATCAGAGTACCTTAAAATCCAAATACAGCCTCTGCAATAAAAGCCTTGCTGGGCTTTTAACAACAGAATTTCTGAGCTGTGTGGTTGTAACATTTCCTGCCTGAACTGCAAGCCCCAGGCAGAGATGCAGGAGTGTTATTAAGTTTAAATTTAAGTTAAATTATTCATTATTTATAATAAATAATTTAACTTTGAGTATTCAGTTTAAAATTAATTCAATGCATCCTATCTAATATCTTCTAATGCACTGAATCCTGGAGATGGTGAATTTTAAGACTTAACCTATCAGAGTACCTTAAAATTCAAGTAGAGATTCTGCAATAAAAGCCTTGCTGGGCTTTTAACAACAGAATTTCTGAGTTGTGTTGTTGCAACATTTCCTGCCTGGACTGCAAGCCCCAGGCAGAGCTGCAGAAGTGATATTCAGTTTAAATTTAAGTTAAAATAATAAATAAATTAACTTTGAGTTATTCAGTTTAAAATTAATTCAATGCATCCTATTTCACAATATCCTCTAATGCAATGAATCCTGGAGATGGTGAATTTTAAGATAACCTATCAGAGTACCTTAAAATTCAAGTAGAGCTTCAGCAGTAAAAGCATTGCTGGGTTTTTACCAACCAAATTTCTGAGCTGTGTTGTTGCAACATTTCCTGCCTGGACTGCAGAGCTGCATGAACGTTCCCAGAGAATCCCAGGTGTTCTGTACCTGCTGCATGGGCCGAAGGTAGATGATCCTGTTCCTCTCTGGAGGCATCCTGAGGATCTGATCCAGGACCTGATCCATGTTCAGCTTCTTGCACTGCGCGTAGTCAAAGCGATTCACAACGGGGGCGTTCTCCACCTTCAGGTGTTTCAGCACACGGCACCTTGTAGCTAGGAGAGAGCAAACAGAAGTATTGAAAGGAAATAAAGGACATCAGGAGACTCCTGGCAGGGGTTTTCAAGGCTGACAGGTTCAGAAGAAGGCAAACAAGCAATATAAGGACCGAAAAATGACTTATGTGTATCAGATGCAGCCCAGCTCTTCATTCTTTCTGTATTATGATCAAACTTTTCAGCTGTGAGCTTGCCAGAAGTGGCCTTTGAAAAGGCCATGTCAAATTTCATGCAACAATAACCTTTTTCTCCCTCTGTTTCCTTTCACTGAAATGGTCTGTGGACTTCCACAACTCCCAAAACCAGCTCAGACTCAGAGGATTGTGAAGCCACATGATGGAAAATATACTTAATTCCTTTCTAGCAATACTGCTCATGTAATCAATATTTACTTCAAAATCAATGTGTGTTCTAAGTGTTCTGGAATAAAGAAATAATTCATTTATTTCTGCTAAGTAGATAATAGATCTCATGTCAAGAAAAAGTCTTCATTTAGATGTTGCAGAAACCAATAAATGACCCAACAGAGGAGCAGTCACACCCTGGCGTGTGAAACTAGTGCAACCTAAGTGGCAGCATCAAAAACAGATTTTTATCGTGTCAAGGAGCAAAAGTATCATCCTGTCAGCTAAAAAAAATCGATGGGATCATGAGGAAATGAGAGAGAAACAAGGTTCTCAAACTCATTTCATCAACTCCCAATTACTGCATTATCACTCTTCAATAAACATCTCATCTCCCTAATTGTCAGATCATTGCAGCTGTTGATTTTCAGATATTAATCTTTATTAAAGCTGTTATATGAGACACTCCGAGTGGGAAGCAGCAATATTTGGTGTTCTGAGCATCAGCCTGACAAGCAGCAATACAGCTGATGAATACAAAATGAGCAGTGGCCTGCCTTGAATTCTTGCAGGAATTTCCAATAATGCCAGAGGGAGTAGGCACCTGGGACAGGAACCACATACCATGGATGAACATCATTTTGGGACAGTCTTTCAGCACCAAATCTGTTATTCCACAGTTGGTCAATGTGATTCCTACGAGGTTTTTGGATTTCAAAGTCAGTATCTGGGGAAAAGGTAAAAAAAAAAAAAAAAAGAATGTATGACAGGGTAAAAATGAAGGAAAATCGGTTTAATTTTACAGGATATGGGAGGATATTAATTAATATAATCCAGCTTAGGTGTTTATGGTGATAAAGCTGCAGAAAGTGAAGGAAAAACCCTTACCTGAACATGATCATCCTCAATCACAGGGTCACTGGTACTGGTGGATTTGTCAGCTGTCCTTTTCCTCTTGGTGGTTTGCCTTGGCTTTGGCTTTGCTACTTCTGCAAACAAAAATATGGAGAAGTCTTTGCTCTGCTCCACTGCAGGATAACATTCCCTGGCTGAGAATCCAAACACCTGGTGGATCCAAACACCTCCCTGGCTTCAAAATAAATCTCTCCTTGCTCAAACCCCACTTTAAGGTTTGTGCTCAGAATTATTCCCAATAAATAACCTGGTTGTGTTTACAGGGGAAAACCCAGGAATGCTGAAACTACAAATCCAACAGCACAGAAAAATGTGGAGCCAAAAGAAGATTCATGGTTAGGTTATATTTGATTTTCTGCAGGAAACAGAACATCCTTGATAAATACAAGACTCAAAATAGCTTTAATGTTTAAAGAGTAGAAATTATCTCAAACTACTGGAAAGTCTGTTTTTTATAAGTGTCACTAAGTTCTTCCTAATATTGCAAAGGTATAAAATGCTTTAATGTTCCCAAGCTGCACCAGGGACATCAAATTCCTGCTTGATTTAACAGATGGGTCTTTGAAAAGAATCACCACCAGCATTGTTTCCATCAGGAAAAGAAAAAAAAATCCCTAAAATTAATTTTCTGTGATTAACAGATCAAAATGAGAAGTTATTTTACTAAAACTAAGCTTTGACTGTATTAAAACATGGCACGTGCACAAAGATTCCCAATGAATTACTAGTCATAAGAGAGAAAACAAATATTTTCAATTTAATAGTAAGATCTTTTCTTCAACCCTGAGATGCATCTACCTGCAGAACAACATCTGAGGAGATTTAGGTTTTGTTAACACTTGGGAACATTAAAGAAAGTGGAAAAACACCAGGAGAGAGAGTGTTTGAATCATTCCATGTTAACAGAGGCAGGAATTTGCTCTCAATCTTCCCCACCTCCAGCACTCCCAGTTCTGTAAGCAGCACATTTCATCTTCCAGCTTCACTTTACCTGCCAGATATTCCCAGCAAAGAATCCTGGATCTACGAGCTTGTGCCACACTAAAATGATTATTTTGGAAACCAAGCATATTTGAAAGAAACAGCAGGTTCCTCTCTCACATCTGTTGTTTTCTCCCTTCATTCCAGTCCTTCAGGGATTTTACTTTATGTCAAATGAACAAAGCAGTAACGTGAAGCATGAAGGTATTTAACAAAAGGACAATTTTCAACAAGTTTTTGATCACTTGGAAGCAGAATCCAATGCAGGTCCAAAAGCTGGGCTCAGTTATAATTATGACTTTCTTTACTGGTTGATAATGTACCAGTTATTAACCTTTGCCTTCTTGTTAAGATAGAAGTGTGGCTGCTGCCTTTCAAGGGAGGATTTTAATGGGGAGATAACTTATGTTTCAATGAATCACAGCCTTCACAGGCAGGCAGAGCTACCAAAAAACTGCATTTGCTTTTCAAAGGTGTAAAGCAAATACTGGTTAGAATGCATGGAGAACACAACCAGAAAGAGTTGCATGGAGTGAAATCTGATTTTAACTGGTGATGGCATCTCTGCTCCCTCAAACTCTGACCCTTTCCAAGCACTCAGGTTCAAATCCCTGACTAACAAGCTCCACATCAGAGCTCCCTGGGCGTGTTGCAGTTGCTCAGAGCTGACTCACAGCCGTTACTCAGTGTGTAAGTCCTACCTGGCTCTGACACCAGAGGCACGTGGGACAGCCTGCTCCTGGCCCTGGTCAGGGGTCTCCGAGGATACTCCTCCTTGCAGTCCAGCTCCCAGCTCTGCGGTGTGCTCTGCTCCTGGCTGCCAGCCCCACAGGCACTCCCACTAGTCCTGTCACAGCCAGCCTCTCCTGCAGAGCAGTCTGGCAGTGTCCTAAGTGCAAATTCCTGTCCGTCCCGGCAGGCTGTGCTGGTGGAAGGACTCTCCCCAGCAATCCCCCCGCTCGTCCTGTGCTGCACATCCTTGGAGGAACAGCGGGAGCACACGGAGCTCTCCCTGTCGCTGGAGCCTTCCCTTCTGCAGGGAGAGCAGCCACACTGCCTGGACTCCTCCCCAGCAGCTGGGCTGGTGCCAGCAGAGTGGCTCTGGGCTGGCTGGGCACAGTCAGGGCTGGGAGAAGCAGCGCTGCAGGAGCTGGATGTTGCCGTGGATGGCTGGGCGTTGCTGCAGCTGCCGTAGGAATCCTTGCTCTTGCTCCTCTCTGGCATGTCACTGGCTGCTTTCATGTCAGCTTTGATCTGCTCGCTGGTCACCTGGCAGCCTTTCTCACAGCTGCTCTCCTCCAGGGGGAACTGCTTGCCTTGGCCCCCGTGGCTGCTGCTGCATCTCTTCCGCAGGGGAGTCTTGCCTTTGCCACTCACTGCAGAGGGAAGAGGGAGAACAGTGAGAAACCTCAAATAAATGTGGAGTTAGCCTGCTGAAGGCTCCTGAAAACACAGGGCAGCCCAGAGGCCAATGACAATCTCCCCAGGACCACACTGTTATGGGAATTATTTGTGTTTGTCGCAATTGCTGGGTCTTGCAGTTGTTTTTGGGGTGATGTGTTGGGGGTTTGTCACTAAAGGAGACACAAATTTACCAAATTGTCCCAGAGCAGCTCACTGTCACCCAGGCCAATGCACAACAACACGAAATAATGGAAAGACTGAAGCTGAAGAATAAATGCTGCACACCTGAAGGTTCTCTGGTTTCCACTGGATCCCTGCTCTTCTCCTCTCCATCTGAGTAATTCTGTGCAATGCTGCTGGAGATGCAGGCTCTGGAAGTGCCCATGTTCTCCTCCTCATCCTCACTGTCTGAATCATGGATGGTAATAGGAGTTGCTTTTACAACAGGTTGAATTCCACTTGGTCCTGACAAGGAGAGTATCAACAGTTCAAGTTAAAATAAGCCTTCTGACTTGTGTTATACTGAGCACAAAAATAAGGTTTAAGGTCAAGGTATTTCACTGCGTATGCAAACTCTGGGCTGTAAGAGAATAAATTCCTTCACAGCACTGAGCTGTGCTAACATCATTACTCCAAACCCAGCTGAAGAAAAACATCCAAAACCAGACTTACAGAGGAAAACTAATCTCTCAGGGAGATACCAAGAGGTCCTTTCTTCCCAAACCCAGAGTTACCTGCTTGCTCTTCATCCACCTCCATGGGAACAGCAGCCTGGCTGGGAGCTGGCAGCTCATTCTGGTCCTGCTCAGCAGCCTCCCCTTCCTCCTGGGCCACCTCCTCCATCTCATTCAGGGCTGCAGAGGGAAAGAGGAGGTCAGGAATAGGAAACAGAATGAGCAGAGCCCTCAAGCACCCACAAAAAACAAATAATAGCTGCCTTGATTCCTGTGGTGAGTCTCTGGTTGCACAAAGTCTCTCACAGATTTGTTCTACATCTCTGCAACCAAAGCCTAGCCTATCTTTTGGGGTTTAGTTCACTCAGATTTTTCCCTCCTCCTCCAAAGTCTTGTTCTACGCAGAGAGCAGCATA
Source organism: Grantiella picta (assembly GCA_013397955.1). Lineage (NCBI taxonomy): Eukaryota > Metazoa > Chordata > Aves > Passeriformes > Meliphagidae > Grantiella > Grantiella picta. The sequence goes on along the minus strand of VZRM01007148.1, from coordinate 301,283 downwards.
AAATCACCATTTATATTTTCATTCCCTCCACTGAGTTCTGCCTTTGCTGGGAAATATTACAAATACACCACCAGCACTGGGATGTTCTCCCAGCTGTGCCCAGAGGAGTCCTGGCACTGCCCCAGAGCATCTCACAGAGCTACAGCTGCAGTGACACCCAGCTCTGCACTGTGACAGCTGCCAGACACCACACAGGGACAGCTTTTGTCACACAGCTGGCACAGATGTGACACAGAAAAGATTAAAGCTCCACAGCAGGAGCTGAAAGAGCAACAAGCTTTCAGTGTGTAGCTTACCAGGAGCCTGTGTGAGTGGGAATGCAGATAAAATCCCAAAAGGCCCCCAAAGATTACCCTCAGCTGCAATGACCCCAGAATGTCCCCAAGGATTACCCTCAGCCCCAATCTGCTGCTCCTCAGCAGGGCCCTCCTGGCGCAGCTCGTTCTCCTCGTTCTGCTCGTTGGGGTGTTGGTGGTTGTTGTGGTGGATGTTTGGGTTGTTGTTGTTGTTGTTCTGGTGGTTGTTGTTGTTGTCATTGTCATTGTTGGAGTTCTGGTTGCTCACCAGGGCAGAGGAGACCCCAATTCCTGTGCCTGCACTTAGGCCCACACGAGCACAGCCCTGGGAACACAGAGCAGAAATCAAGATTTGAAAACACTGATTTGTTATCTCAACATTCCCTAATGGCAACAGGAAAACCACTCTGCTGCAATTGTCTGGGACAGCACAACACTAACAGATATCCTAAATGAAGGTGTCCATTCAGGTTGGCAACCCAGAACTTATATTGTTAAACTCCTAATGAAAGGGAACTCCTCAAAGCACTTAATTTTAATCTATTAACTCGTGTTAATTTATTAATTTCATTACATCAATACAAACAGCAGATTAGAGTCTTCCCAGCACACAGCAGCCTCAAGGTACAATTAATGACAAAGCAAGCAGGTTTTACACAGGCAGTGTTCATGGCATTCCAGCAGCTTACCAACCATTTGGGTTACAGTGTGGGAGAGGACAACATGGAGAAATAAATTCCTAAGATTTGAAAACACTTCAACAGGGAACAGTATCCCCATTTCACTCAGTAAAAAAATCACAGAAACCTCTTAGTGTTGTAAACAGAGGGCTAAGAAGAAAAAATAATATAAAAAGCACAGTAAAGTATCAGCAGAGACCTCAATAGAATGAGTTTTATGTTCTGCTCACACATTCATTCCCTGACACTGCTCACATTGCAGAAGCAGCACCACTCTCCCCAGCATATCATGTTAAAAGCAACTGCAAACCTAAGTAATTGATTACCAATCTATTTAATTAATGACAACTTCTAGAAGAATGCACACAGCTAGAGCACACCAGATTGCCAACGAAATGGAAACAAGAGAAAAACCTGGCAACAAGAAAAAGCCAAACCATGCTCTGGCATTTACCTTCGGAGGCTCTCTAAACATCTGGTCCAGAGAAATAAACTCCAAGCTAGGCAGTAACTCGATGAACTGACTGAAAGAGTCCAGCTTGATGGCGTGGCATCTCACCAGGGTCAGGTCAACCAGGCGTGTCCACCTCGAGTGATCTGCGAACACAAGAGAAGCCTTTCCTGAGGGATTCCCACCTCACCCAGTGCTCATCCCACCCTCTGCAGACCGAGAGCAGCATCCTCTGAATCTCCATCCTGCTCCCAGCACCAGCATGGCCCCAAAGCAAGCAGCATCTACTGTACTTACTAACAACAGAACAAGCAGTACTAGAGCAGAGAAATTCTGGTTTAGCACAGAAATTCATATAATAGCTCTGAAATTTCAAAGGTGTGCAATACCTGTGATCCAATTATTTGGGTTATGTAGATGTGGGCAGTTGTAAATGACCAGATACTTGATGAAAGAAAAAACTTCATTTACAGCTTTCATACCAATATCTGTAATAATTCCTGGGTTCTCAACCACATCAGCCAAGCCGTACCTCACCAAGTCCGTACTCGTCATTTTACCTATAAGAGAGAGAGGAGCAGACACAGCAGTAAATTTGCCTTTTATAGCAGGATTTTCTAACTCCTCATTGATCAGATCATTCCTTTAAAAAAGCTGAGCTTTCCCACTTTTCAGGAAGTGAGGAAAACTAGTTTTGGCTGTGTGAGATCAGCAGCCTCAATACATGCAACACAAATATTCTTATTAATCACTTAGAACACGACTGAAAGCACAGCAGTTTCTGTGATCCTTATGTTTTTGATGTATATAAAAAGTGTCATACACTGTAGTAAAAACTCATCAACGTAGCCTAGGTGAAGAGTTTCAAACTGTGGGAACTCCAGTTCAGCCATCTTCAAAGCAGAAAAAACACCATCTTTGGTCAAGGAAGGCTGGATCCGCACTTCGTGCAACCTGCAGGGAAATCAGAATTGCTCCTATCAAAACTGAGGCCAAAACACAGAAAACACTTAGGGAAATCCCCTGTCATAATAAATGAGAGAATTCTTTCAGCAATGGCAGGATTCAGAGGGCATTTGCTGTTATTTTAATCACAGATTAAATCTAATCACACATTTTAATCTGCAAAGTTCAAATGTGTGTTCCTTAAACTTTGATGCTTGTTCTGTCTCTTGGATAAAATTTCTAAGACATTTCTTTTGAAAAAGGAGAAGCAAAGAGAGGTGTGAAGGGAGGTACCTTCGTGCAGCAGTTATGATGAGGTAGCCAAGATCCACTTCAAGTGCATTCTTGCAAGCTCCCAGAACTATAGTGTGCAAATTCCTAAAACCACCTGGCAAAGAAAGAACAGCCTTCTTTCACTTCACCCTCACATCACAGCCTTCAGCCTCACACATTTGCACCAGTGCTGTCTTGATCTTTCTTAGCAAACCAATAGAACAAATAAATATTTGCAGCTCAGTAAGAGTTAATTGCAGTTAGAATATCAAAACAATACCCAATACAGAGCATAATTAGCACCATAACCATAATTCCAAACTTGGAAATGACACTCAAAACATTATATGCTACAGACAAAGAAACATCCAGAATTTGCTTAATCTTTAATTTAAATGGGTTTTTTTTGTTTAAGTATGAGGGATTAGGAATTTCCTACCTGATCTCCAGCTGTCTTCTACCACATGCTGGATAAGTCCTCCCAGAAATGGAACACGAACCAGTTCCAAGTGCTCCAGATTCCTGGCAGAAGCCAGCCCTGTCACCAGGGGAACGTACTTGAGAGAGTTTGTGGGTCCTGCACACAACAAGCCAGAAACACAAAGCAGATTGCTCACTTCTCCCTGAACTGTCCCATGGAAAGATTAAAACACATCCACACATATCCCTCTAGAGCAGGAAGTCAACAGAACCCCACAGCACCAAGTAAGGCACAGGACAGGCAGAGATTTCTCTCCAACACCACAAATCAAACAAGGGCTGCTCTCAGAATGTGGAATTCCAAGACTTTAACAGAACCAGATTTCCTACATGCTCTACCATCCCCTTCAGACAGGAAGAATCCCTCTTACCAGCACAGTTCCTCATGACAAAAGCACGTAAGCTGATACAAAGGAAATCTTTAAAAGGCTGTGGTTTGGTGAGTCTCACCCACTTCAAATAAAGGTGCCTCAGCATTGGGATACAGGGAATCTCAGGGACATTCACCCCTAATAATACATAAACAAAACAAACAAACATTTGAAACAAGCTTTAAACCAATCAACTGCATGACAAATCCCTGGCTTTCAAAAGGAAGCTTTTCTGTGCTACGTGGCAAGTGAGAAAAGCTGTGAACACTTGAAACACAAGTTCTTCACCTTGCTTTGTCAATAATTCTTTAGAACTTGCCCTCTGGACCTGCTATCAAATATCCAGCTAATACCTCCAAGATGCCACAGCCCAAACTCCCTCTCTTCAAAAGAATTACAATCCACCTGTGTTGAAGCCAACTACTTCACCATGACCACACTCACCTACTAAGTGCAAAGTCTGAATTTTAGCTCCTATAGGAATTTTCAGCTTGTTCTCAGGAGGAATTGGAAAAGCACCATTACGATTACGAAACTTCCCTAAAATGTGGACTTGTGGCATGTATGTCCAAATAGCTTCCACCAGCTCTAAATGAGAGGTCTCAACACCCTGGATAAAAGGAAGCAAAGCAAATGCTCTAACACCAGTTCAACAACAACATCCTCTTAACCATGTAAACTTCTCAGTAACACACTACACACAATGCAAGCTAATTTCACTTCATTTCTAACAAGATTTGTCTTTTTTAAAGCAGAGGGATCAGAACTTTAATTCACTGCTGGGTTTAAGAGCACCTGGGGTTCCCAGCAGCACAACTAAAAATAGTTCTCATCGGCAAACAGAGTCACAGTTAATTGCTCCCTGCACAGCCAGGTCTGCAGCAAAGCCCTGGAAACACCAAGTCCCTGTCACAAACTGTTAACATGCACCACCTCAGTGCTCAAGGAGGCTCTCTCCCAAGTCCAGCCACTCACCAGCAAATTTGGACAGGCCTGCAAAGCCTCTAAAACTCCAGGAATGCTGAAAGCTTCGTGGCCACGGACTCGGCGCCTTTCCAGATACCTGGGATGAAGACCATAAAGTTGTTCAATGTCTGGCATCTTCCTCAGCAGCGTTAGGAAGCTGGAATCAGTGAAACCTAAGACAACAACAACACATTGGTATTTGTGCGGCAGCAGACACTCAGCTGGGGAGGGAAAGCCAAACACACTTCTCTTTATGTGGCAGTACAAGTTCTGGGATGTTGAAAGATGCACTTGGTGAAGCAATAGCTTTTCTTTTACTTCCACATACTAAAAATCATGACCTAAATACTCTTCTGCCTTGAATTTTGCAGGTTTGCTACAGGTTTCCTACAGAGGAGCAGCATGGCTGCAGGGTTTGCCGTGCTCTCTCCCTCCTCACATGGAGCTTTGTGTGTCTGTTTTTCCTGGAATTCCATTTATCACCTCCACGGCTCAAAAAAATCCCTTATTTCAGTTCACTATTCACCACAGCTCACATTTCTCACAGAAACAGGATGGCCTCTTAAAGCAAAGACTTATTTTATTGCAATGCAATTCAGCACACGAAAAGGATTTTAACTGGGTAAGTTGTCTGTATTTACAATGATCTTAGGTTAGGTCTAAACACCTGCCTAACGCCTAACCAACCTCAATTTGTAAATCCTCTAATTTTCAAAATTCCCTCCTTTCAGCTCTCTCCCCCACCAAATCCCAGCAGTGCCATTTAAACCCAACAGAAATCCTGATACTCACAGGGTTCACCTAATTGACAAATTAATCTATTGATCTGCAGGTGACTCGAGGTGTGACATCAAAACTTATCCTTACATTGTTAAGTGCTGGCAGATGAGTTGCTCTCTCATTCCACTGAATTTTTTTCCTGCCTGCATGCAAACAGCCTCTTCATGGCATAACCCTTGGATCAATAAACTCCCTTCCAACAATCAGACAAACACAGATTGCATTGACAGTTGGCCACGGAGCACCCCAAATGCTGCTACAGCAACACCCAAAATTTGGATTTACACACAGTGGATTTTACAAAGTGTCCGTACACTTTGTAAAAAATTCTTCAAAGCAGCCACCCAACGAATGGGTGCAAACTGAGGTTGGTTTAGCCCAGAGAGAGGCAGGGGGCTCACCTGTGGGCATGTATTCCCACCAGCGCCCTGCACACAGATCCACCACCTTCACCACGCGCAGGTACAGCGTCACCGCCTCCTTCAGCTTCCGGGACAGACACTCCATGCACATGATATCCTGCAAGGGAAGGTACCTTGGGAGAGCAAAAACAGCCCTGCTTTAGCACTGCAGCCCTCAGCACTGCTACAGACTACAGCAACTGGGGCATTTCTGACGCCATGGATGTTCGCTCAAGGAGAATTCTCGGGCTGCGCTGTCGTGAAATGGGAGTTTTGCTAGGCAGGATGACTCAGCAATTTCTGGCACTGAACACAGAATATTCGTACAAATGTAATATCAAAATGCACAGATGATTTAGATCTCTGATAAATCAGAGAATCACAGAATGTTTGGGTTGGGAGAGACCTTAAAGCTCATCTATTCCACCCCAGCCATGGCAGGGACACCTTGCACATCCCAGGCTGCTCTAAGCTCTGTCCAGCCTGGCCTTGGACACCTCAGGGATCCAGGGGCAGCCACAGCTTCTCTGGGAATTCCATCCCAGCCTCTCCCCACCCTCCCAGGGAATCATCTCTTCCTGAAATTTAATTTAAACCAAACCAAACCCTGCTGACCAAACCATTTGCCTCAAGAGTTGCCACATGTTTTAATTAAGTCACTTTCATTTTCTAGCACACACTGCAAGCTCAATTTGCAATTATTTCAGAGCATTTATTGTATTATTCCTGTTTCCAAGGAACCCGTTGGTGAGGCATTATGTTTTGGACATAATAGGGCTGAGTGAACATCTGGGAGAAGCACTTTGCTGTAGGGGAAGTCACATCTCATCCCAGCTCCCTTCTGCAAATGCAACAATTTCCAAACAATCACCTCAACTGTGCCCTACCCAACATGTATTTCTGCTCTAAAATCAGTATTTGTAACAAAATTAAATCACTTATTTATTTCTTCTTCATTCTGACATTGATGACATTCACATAGATTAATTAGCACAGTTTCCAAATGAACTTTGGGGAATGAGAAAAACCATTTGCCATCCCCTTTTATCCACCAGCTCACTCGTGGTACATTCACACTTTACTGTGCATCACAGGTAGGTAAGGCTGGTATTTCTGCTCTAAAATCAGTATTTGTAACAAAATTAAATCACTTATTTATTTCTTCTTCATTCTGACATTGATGACATTCACATCAATTAACTTGCACAGTTTCCAAATGAATTTTGGGGACTGAAAAAAGCCATTTGCCTTTTATCCACCACTTCACTGGTGGTGCATCCACACTTCACTGTGCGTCACCAGCAGGAAAGGCTGGAGTCAAAAGAGAGAACTACAAAGTAATAACCATAAAACAAAATCAACAAATGGATTTCTGCCAGGCTGCTCACCTAAAGATGTGGCAAAGCACTTCATGAGAGAGTTGGTTCATGTAATCTTTTGGCTCCTCAGCTTTGGTAGAGTCTGCCCCTTCCCTGCTCCCAGGGCTGCCCTTCACAGTTTTCCGCCGGGGCCCCATCTCTGCTCCAGGCTCTGCTGGGAGCAATGGCACAGAGTTAGCAAATTCAGGGTGCAAAACAGCTGGAAAACAAAAGGGACACACAGGAGAGGAGGACACAGCAGTTAAGCTTCAAAAAGAACCCAAGCTGTGGTTTGGTTAAACAGAAGGTGTCAGACAGAACGTGAGGATTAGCAGACAAACCAGACTCTCTCAGCTGAGGGGGTGATGAAGGAAAAGCACCACAGGTTTAAGCAGAGATCAATTCTTTTGATGAATCAAAAATCTTCAGGTTCCACCCTGAGATCAGGACAGTAACAGGAAAGCTGTGCAGAGACCAAGTCAACACCAACTGCAACATCCCAATGGAAAAATAAAAGCCCAAAGTCTGTCCAGCAGAAAAATCGCTTATTTTTATGTTTTTAAAGAAATGAGCTCCCGCTGATCATTCTCCAAAAACGCCCTATTAAAAGCCCTCAAACCAGCTCCTCCTCGAGCTTAGAACACCAATTAGATATTCAGCTTGCTGAGTTAAAGATCAAAGCCACAGCAAAACCGAAAGTCGTTGTGTGAAAGCAACGTGCAGGATTCTCTCCTTCCCTGGACTGTGCTCTTCCACCCTGCAGCACACAGGAATTAGTGTTTCATTTAAAAACAGCCCACAATTCTGATGAGAAGGGACAAATAAGTGACCAAAATAAATATGAACTCAGTGCTGACAGAAGTCATTCTGCACCTCGTGCAGGTGCTGAGAGATCCTTTCCTGACTGTGATGGCAAAGATTTCTTTTATTCTACCATAAGATGAGAACAAGAGTGAGGAGGGCAAGGCCTCAGTGATGGAATTCACAGGTTGTTTAACAGGTTGGATGCCAAAGTTCAGTGGATGAGCAAAAACAATTGGTAAAAACCAGATTTTGGAAAACCTCTTTACAAGGGCTCTGTTGCAGCCTCCCTGTGATGCCAAAATTTGAAATACTGACAATTTGCTGCGATCTAATTATTGAAAACCACGTGGCTTCACACATTTTGGGTGCATTTTAAGTTGATAACTGTATGCTGACATTATTTTACTTTAAATGGGGATGTTCATAACTAAATCCCCACCTGTGAATAGCACGAAATGGATCTCTGCTCCTCTGGAGTGGGGGGATTCTCCAGCCAGGAGTGAAGAGGCTGGCTTTGCTCTTTTTGGGGCAGGCTGGAAGGGCTCAGCTCGGGATCAACCTCAGGAAGCCCAAAGTTAACTCTTTACAGACTAAATTCCAAGGAAAACAAGCATTTCACGGATTCCCTCAGTTTGACCAGAGGACAGGAAATAATTCCTAAAAAACTCCAGAGTGACACAGCCACGGGCTGGGAACAGAGAACAGCAAAAGGACTGGGGCAAAAGGCAAGAGAAATAAAAACATGAACAATCAAACCAGGAAAAAGCCAATTCCAGCGAGCACAAGCTGCCCTGCCGTGAAGGGGAGAAGGAGGATTTGTCTCTGCGAGTCTGCAGTTTCATTGTGCAGGATGAAAGCTCCTCCCGGGGCTGCTCTGAGCTAACGAGCACAGCTTGGACACTTCATTCCTCATTAGAGAGCTGACCCAGTTAAAAAGGAAATAAAAACCTCCCCAGCAAAAAGAGCTCCATGTATTCAATACGGCAAACGGGGTTTTGAGGCTCCCGCCTCAGTTAATTCCCGACAATGAACGTCGCGTGAAACAACAGCTCGACGAGCTCTGCTCTTGATGGGTGAACACCCCGCAGAGCTCAAAAAAACATGGGGAGACTCCGCAGAAAGGAAAAAGGAGGAAAAACGCGGCGAGAGCAGCCAGGGCCGGCCTGGCAAGCGGCGGAGCCAGAGGGGCGATCCCTCACGGGAGGGGAAACCGCGGGGACACGGCGATCTGCGCCGAGATAAGCG
>VZRM01007148.1:254813-290915 GCA_013397955.1 Grantiella picta | reverse complement strand
CATCCCTGGCAGTGCTGTCCAAACGCTCCTGGAGCTCTGGCAGCCTCAGGCTGTGCCCATTCCCTGGGGAGCCTGGGCAGTGCCAGCACCCTCTGGGGAACAACCTTTTCCAGATATCCCAACCCCTGACACAGCTCCAGCCGTTCCTGGCTCCTGTTCCTGTCCCAGAGATCAGAGCTGTCCCTCAGGAGGAGCTCCAGACCCCAGTGAGTCTCCCCTCAGTCTCCTCCAAAAACAATCCCAGTGCCATGCAGCTCCTCCAAGGCTCCTCCAGACCCTTCCCATCCCTGTGTCCCTCCGGATGCTCTCTCGGAGCTTTAGAAGTGATTTTTCCTGCAGAGTCCTTGCCCTGCCTCCCAAAGTCCTGCCAGCTGCCTTGCCACTGTGTTTGCAGTATTATCCTGCTCCGTACTGAAGCCGTGTTCTAATTGCTGGGTTTGGGTGGGTCCCAGCAGAAATCACAATTTCCTCAACATTTTAAAGTCATGTTTCATGCAAACCTCAAGGGATTGGGTAACAAGGCTCATTCATCACCCAGCAGACAGTTTGGGAGCTATTTTTTGTGAATGACAACAGGCAAAGACTCAGCTGCTGGTTTAGTGATAATCCCAGAGGAATCCACAACACTCTGTGGTGAAGGAGGAATAACAAAATAAAATCTTGGCAATCCCTGTGGATTTTGGATGTGGCAACAGCATCACAGAAGCACTGAGGTTGGAAAAGACCTCGGAGATCACCGAATCCAACCTGTGACAGCAACACAGCATCAAAAACAACAGCAGCAGCCAAAAAATTAGACCCAAAAATGAGGGAAAAGTAGGCAAGTGAGGCTTCCTTTGGGAAGAGCAGACTGAGGTCCAGCAGTGCCTGTCGTGCCCTCCCTCAGCCCGAGGCAGGGGACACAGGGGTGGCACTAAGAGAAGGATGCCAAAAGGACACAGAGACACTAAATGGAATTCAGGAATTTGGGCAGGGCCTTGGGGCTGAACTGTCATTCAAACAGTCAGAGTGTGTGAATGCTGAAGTGGCTACAAGACAGACAGCAGAAACCAAAACCACCCCGTTTTTTCTGAACAGAAACCCAGTGATTTATCCCACAGGATGTGAACCTTTGAAGGTTTTGGGATTGTTCCATTTCTTCCTCCCTCAACTGCCACATGTGGCAAAATTTAGAACTTGAGGCACTCAAGGATATCTGAACTGAAACCCGAAGGAAAACAATTAGAAATCAGAGACGCTGAACTGTCATCAGCAAAAATTCTGTTCTGGTCTCGATCAGCTGTGAAATGAAAGAGCACATGGCATTTCTCACATCTCATTTACAGCTCGTGGATGCTAGTTGGACATCACACTGCAAGGTGATATTTTAGGGAGGTTTCATGATCTTATTTCTCTAACACAGGTGTTACTGAATCGAAAATAAAAGGCCTGAGGGAATTAATGCCTTCCTTTAAAAAAAAAAAATCTTTACAACCCACAAACTCTCAGTGCTTACCAGCCTCCTTATGAGATGTTTTTAACCTTAATCCTCTGAGGGAATGAATGTTCTCCATCCCAACTGATCCTAAATCCTGGAATGGTTTGGGTCAGAAGGAACCTCAAAGATCTCATTCCATGGGCAAGGACACCTCTCACCATCCCAGGTCGCTCAGAGCTCCATCCAGCCTGGCCTTGGACACTCCTCACGACCAAATTAGACACTAATTACACATGAAGCACATTTTGAGCAAAAACCCAACATCCAAACTGAAAGCTTCTAAGAGAACATCTGTGAGCACCCAAAGCCCATGAGGTGCATTGGTTTAACCCAGCCAGCTTCATTCCAGCCCTGCTGGTTTCTCCTGCAGAGATCCCACTGATTGCCATGCCTGCATTTCGTTACCTCTTGTCTGAGAATGAAGAAATGTTTTGTAAGACTTTGGAAAAAGCCTTCCTTGTCCTTCACATGTAAATACATCAGATCTGCAGATACATCAGGGCTATTTAAGTACCCTTTCAGTGCAGTTTTGCACTCTAATTTTCCCTGAGTGCAAGATCTGTTCTATTTTCCCACTGCACAGCAATATTTTATTTTCTCTCATAAAATCCAACCACGTTTCGTCTGCTCACTCCAGCTCTGCACATTTCCCCTTCCCCATATTTCCATGGCATGGCTCCATCCCACAAACCCGACTGTCCAGCTTGTCCAGCCACTCCAGCATTTTCTTCAGGTGTCATTTGCAGCAATTTGCAAATGATGTTCTGCGCTCTGGTATGTGGCAGGAGCTGCTCTGCTTCTCTCCTCATCTGCCAGCTTGGAGTTGAGGAAAAGCAGCCACGTGGGCAAATCCTGCTCTCCAGCTGCTCCTGCCTCAGGAATTCCCTGTCAGAAATTATCAGGGACAAATTGGAATCCCGGGGGGAAAGGCGGGGTGGAGTTTAGGCCTCTGAGTTCTGGAATCGCTCATGGGGCTGCGTGAGAAATTTGGTGTCAGTTGTTTTAGCCCAGGAAATATCCCAACACACCAAGGCAGAAGGTGGGAATGTCCTCTGAGGCTGGAAGGCAGAAAATATCCACAAATCTGAGTTTTCTGGCGTCGTGATGGAACCTCAGAGTTTGCCTTTGTTTTCTCAATTTGATCTTTCTTTTCTCATTTTTATCTTTTTCAGTCAAGGCGATCTGTTCCAGGAACCTTTTTTAGGTTGAGGCCTCTGAGCTATGAGAAACTTTTATGATATTACCTGGCTCATTTGCATTCCTGCTGCCTAATTGCTGCACATGCTTTCCAGATAAACAGAATTCCTGACAGGGATGGATTTATTCTGTGTCCAGCTGTTCCAAAATTTCCCTCCTGTAAGCCCAACAGTCATTCACAGCTTTAATTCTGGGAAAATCCATTTCCATGACCAATTATGAAGTAAAAGACACATTATAGTGAAGATATTAAGGTTGTACAAACAGAATGGAAATTTCTTTGGGTCTGAAAGCCTGAAATTCCTTAGAAGAGACTGATTGATGATCACATTTAAATAAAAGGATTTAACAGACTTCTACAGTCTTACATTTTACCAGATTTGTTTCCTTTGAAGGAAAAAAAGAGCCAGATTGGGGGATAAATTCCAGTATCTGAGGCCATATAGTGGGATACTACTTTTGCATTCCAGGCTTGGGATTTTTGCCTCTGGACTCAGTCCCTGCTCCACAATAGTTTTCATTAACTTGGGAAATACTTGTTAGTAGTGGATGCAATAAACTTATTTTATAGGAAGTTCAACATGGACAAAAAAAGAGTCAAGGTTTATTTTAATAAACATGCCCACTAAATAGCTGAACAACATACAGGAATCAGAATTGTACAAAGAGGGAAGAAAAAAAAAGCATTTAAAATTCAGCTACAAAACTGGGAGAGTCAGCACTGCCCAGGAAAGCTGAACCCTTTGGGGAAAAAGAATCTGCTAAAGTTTCAGGGTGAATGAAAGAAAATGTTTGATCAACGAGGGGAAGAGGCTTGGAGCATTGTCAGAAGATTTGAGCTTTAGCCATGGGGACAAACAAATCACGAAGGGCTCATGGAAACCAACAGGAACAGCTCTGCTGCGAGGACAGAGGTGACAATCCCAGCTCTGGAGCTGAGAGGAGCAGCAGTGAGAGAGCAGAGCTGGCAATTCCACCCTGGTTTGGCAGGGCAGGGTGGATGGATGGATGGATGGATGGATGGATGGATGGATGGATGGATGGATCCAGGGAATGGTGACAGGATGGATGGATGGATCCAGGGAATGCTGGCAGGGCAGTGAGGAGCTGTCCCAGCTCTGTCCCCAGAGCTCCCTCAGCAAGCCCCTGCCTGCTTCATGTGCAGGGCACCTCTGCTCTTCCTGCAAGGAAAGGATGCACATTGCAAAAGGAAATTTTCACATGAGGCACCCAAATCCCTCTGAAACCCTTTGCTAACGGGGAGACACAATAAACATTCATAGCAGACATGAGGGCACTGATCTGGGAACAGCTTTCCTGCAAAAATTATGTATTTTATAAAAAAAAACTAAGTTATTTCCAGTACAGCTCCTGAATTCTTATTAAGTTGGGTGCAGGTGTTTTGTCAGGCCTGTCTTGCTCATTGGACTCTTTAATGTCCAACTTCACTCTTTAATGTCCAGCTTCCTAAGCCAACAGTTCCTGCTGACTTAGGAAGCTGCTCACACCAATATCAAGACCATTTTTTTGTGCCCAATTTACAGTTTCTCTAACCAATGTCACATAATTTTTTAGTTCCCTGTTTTACATTCACGTATTTACATTTCCTGCTGGAATAGGAAGTTCAGACCTAAACATCTGGGCCATTTTTTAGCTCCCTCCTTCAGAGTTCCAGCTGGAATAGGAAGTTCTCACCCAAACATCACCATCATTTGTTTTTTTCGCTCCGTTGGACATTACTGGTGGGAGGAACAATTATTGCGTAAAGGTAAACCAAAGGAGCAGAGAAGTAACAACCCCACAAAAATATCACTTGGGTGGAAATCCCAGATAACTCAGCCAGTCCCAGTGTTTGGCTCCCTCGGGGGGTTGGGTGCTGTTTACTCACAGCACAGCCTTGCAGAAGGAGCATTTGTTGTTGTAGGTTTTGCCGTCGGAGCCGCAGAAGGGTTGGTAGAGCCTCTCGCAGTAAATGGGTCTGCCTCTCTCCAGCCTCCGGTACTCACTGCAGTCCACCTGCAGGACAGCACCCCAGTTCCCACAGAAATAAGGAATAAATCCCCATTTTTGGGGCAGCACAGTCGGGGAAGCTTCACAATTTCTATTTCCAGAGGCTGAGCCCCAAAACGGAGCCATTCCCTATCAGAGGTGTGAGTGATGCTGCTGTGACAGGGACTGAGCAGGAAGGGAATCCCTGGAAACACTCAGCTCCTGCCAGCTCCAGAGGGGCTGAGTGTTGGATTTTTATTACCTGATCCCAAGGCAGAAGGTTCAGGTGGGATTAATTCCCATCCAGGCATTCCTTGGACACTTCAGGGATGGGAATCCTCCCTTCCCTGCCTGACCACCTTTTCCTGGGGGAAATTCCTCCTGATTAGTGCCAATTTGGGCTCAGCTCTGTGTTGGGGTGAATTTTCTCTCCCCACCACTCTGCCAGGACTTTCCTGCTCACTCCATAAGGATTTTTATTGCTTCATCCCTCATTTCTTCCAGACATTGAGCTCAGAGTACTCAGAGAGCATGAAAATCTCCAGGTCTCTGTTTTAGGACCTAAAAGTCATCAGGAAAGCCTTGTAGTGTCATCATCAAATAAATATCGTTTTAAAAATCTAGATTTCTCTGGCTTAAGATTTGTCTTTGCCCAATTTTTTTTGCCCAGAATGTCGAACAGGTGGAAACATCTGGAAGCTGTAAGGGCAACTCTGTGGAAACCTCACATCCCAGACTCAGGGATTTTTCACTGGAATCTGAACACGTTGGCAGCATCTAATAAAATTTAACTTTTTTTTTTCTGACCTCATATTATATTTTTATTATATGTAATATAATTTATAACTATAATTTTATTATAGTTATATTATCATTTCTGTTATAATATTATCATTATTGTTATTATTATAATATTATAGTATTATACTTTCTATTATATTCTAATTTCTGACCTCATATTGTATTTTGATCCAGAAAACAGGAAACCACTCACCTCGTTCTGTTCGGCAGCATCTGCAATGAAAACAGAATCACAAAAAAAGCAAATTAAATCCCCAGTTAACAAACACTCAGCTGCAAACCAGGATGATTTCACTCAGCAGCACTGAATCTGTTACCTCCTTGAAAGTCAACACTGGCAGAGCTTTCCAGTGTTTCATAAGGTGTCAGAACTGATCAAACAAGTGGATTTTGGGGCATTATTGACCTTGGAACCTCCTGTTGGAGCAGCCTTTGCAGGAGGAGGGAATGGAGCCTTTGTTCCACTTCTCACCACAAAACCATCAACAACCAGGAGTAAACATGAATTGCAATGTTCAGGATTAACTGGTGGTTGAGCATGACTGGGGCTTTAATTCCTGAGTTTACAAAAAGCTGCATGTGGCTGGGAGCAAATCACATCTCCCTTTGATATTTAGGTTTTCTGTCAATAACGAGGACAATGCCTTGATTAAATACAGTGTTAACTCAATATAATAATAGCAACAATACAATTTGGCTGATAATCCCACTTTAGGAAGTGCTTTCCCTCGTTCCAATCCGGATTTTACACAGATTGGTTCCTATTTTTACCTCCAGAACAGCTCTGCTCTCAGGTGGGGCTCCAGGAGCTCCTTCAACAATGCTAATTACACCTCCCAGAAAGTAATCAAGCCTTGGCAGAGCTCCACTGCTGACACCTTGGGGACTTTCTTTAGGAATGTGTTTGTCCTTCTGCTGTCCCTAATCATCATCCTGAGCCTTCCAGGGGGAAAAGTTAGCAGGAGAGAGAGATTGCTGTGCAGAAGGAGCAGGAATGAGCTCTGGAGCAGAGCTCCAGCAATTGTTTTTTGGATTAAACATGGATTTTTTGGCTCTTCAAAGGTTAAACTTTCCAAATGTGTTCTGGAGCAGAGCTCTAGCACTTGTCTTTCAGCCTAAATTTGGCTTTTTTGATCTTTAAATGTTGAACTTCCCCAAAAAAACCTTTCATAAACCTGTTTACATCTTCACAGCAAATCCAGTTATTCAGTAAAATTCAGACAAATGCTCTAGCACTTGTCTTTCAGCCTGAATTGGCTTTTTTTAATCTTTAAATGTTAAACTTCCCAAAAAAAATCTTTCATAAACCTGTTTACATCCTCACATCAAATCCAGTTATTCAGTAAAATGGGCAGAAATAAAGCTCCAGGTCAAGTTTCCATCTGTGTCACCAGAGATTTAACTGAGTTAAATCATTTTTTTCATTATTCTGGAATCAGATTCGATGCAATCCACTTCCCCCAAACGTTCAGATGTTATTTTTTTCTCTGGTATCCTTTTAGGAGCCGCTCTGCCCCAGGAGTGAATGCAAAAGAGGTGTGGCTCACAAAGTGTTGATTCATGAAGTTTTCAAGCAGACAAGATAGACCAGAAAGTTCAAGGAAGAGATTTCCTGGAATTCTCATGGAAGGAATATTAATTTATTTTTCTGCAGTTAATGAAACACTGAGAGAATGAATTATTTCCATCACATTTCAATTAAACTGCTGAATTTTGGGGTTGAGACGAATTTCAAAGCAATCCTTCCCAAGCTACTCAAAAGATTCTTCTGTTTCAGAATTTTGCATTTAACATTTTCACTACTTAGCTTCTTTGATGTTCTCAATGCTTTTAAACTTCTATACTATTTGCAGAGGTGTGAACTCTCAGTTATTTTAGATGCACTTATTGTTCTCTGAAAATACATTTTTACTGCAGGTTTTTAGTAAAAAAAAAAAATGCCAAGTGAAGGCTGAAGAAATTCCTCCCAGATCCCTATTTTTAGAGCAACCTGTCCCTCAAGTCTCTCAGCAGCCTGGAAAATAAGATTAAAAAGAGGTGATTTCCGGCTGTTTTATATTGCCTGAGCATCACCAGTTGTCCCCTGCTTGGTGATTTTGGCAGGGGAAGGACCTCAGCAGCTCCCAGCTCCCTTCTCAGAGAGAAATTTAAAACAAACAGGTAAAACCAGGTGGTTCTGAGGCTTTAGTGTTCTTTTCTGTCACAGACCTCAGCTTGAGTCACACCCAGCAAGGAGCATTTCCCATCCACTGCAGCCCCAGCTGTGCCTGCTCTTTGATAAGAGCATTCTAAATGTATAATCACGAGCATTCTAAATCTCAAATCCCATTTTTTCCCTCCCACCCAGTGCAGGAACCACCTGAGAACACCGAGAGCCTTCCAGTGTTCTTCTGGGAGAACTGAAACTCCTGGAGAAACTCCTGGAGAGCTCAAACCTCCCAGGAAATGAAGTTACTCACTTGCCAAGCACAGAGCTGCCAGCGCCAGCAGCACCAAAATCCCTGCGATCTTCATGGCCAGCTGGGATCCTCGGGTGTCCAGAGCCTCTCCGGGTGTCCCAGCAGTGTCCCCGCAGTGTCCCCAGTGTGGCCATGGAGTGAGGCAGCGATTTATAGCCAGCAGGCGGTGATGAAATGCCTGCAGTGCTAATTAGAGGAGGTGTCACCGTGTGGGATGTGTCCTGTGCAGGACAGGGCACGGCAGGGCTGAGTGCTGATGGAGCAGGGATTGTCCCATCCCCAGTCCTAAATCCTGCCCTAATTAACTGTTCATGCCCATCAGCCAGCCTCTGACTCAGCCAGGTGGGTCATTGCTGCTCTGTTATTGCCACAGGGACTCAGAGCTGTTCCCAGGGGAGGATCATGCTGTTTGCCAAGGGATTCATCCCACGAGGGGTTAATTCTTGCTCTCTGTGGTTTGGAGCTGTTCTGGGCTGTGGTTTGAGCTGAGCTGGTTGAGGCCACTGAGCCCTTCAGGCTGCCCTGGAGAATCTGTGCTCCTGGAAAATCAGCATCCCCAGAGTTCTCCTCCCTGTAAAATGCCCCCAGTCCAGGATCAGAACCAGTGCTGGTGAGGGGAGGAGCAAACACACCCCATGGCCCTGCCTGGCTGGGGAAGTGAGGAGTTCTCAGCCCCTGAGCATCCCCTGAGTTCTGCCCAGCCATGGACAGGAGGAGATTCCTCTGCCGTTTCCCATTTGCCTGTTTCCAGCACAACAGCAAGGATTCTCTAACCAAATCCATCATCCCAGCGTTGGTGATTTGACCTAAAGGCAGCAATTTCTGTCTTTTCTAACAGCCATGGGGAAAAGTCCCAATGGGACACTCAGATCTGAGGTTTAATTTTCGTAAATCCAAAGTGATGTGGAGTTTGGAGGCAACAGTTTGGTTTCAACCCATCCCTCCAGAATTGTGTCTCTTCATGATTTACAAGCTAAATGTGCAAATTGTCTCAACAGGAGAAATCCCTGCCCAGCACCAAAATTCCCAGGAGTTCAGTGATCACCTTCCCTCCCTGCAGGACAGCCCAAGGCTTTCTCCCCGTGCAGGATTGGGGTCAGATGTGCTGGATTGGGGTCAGATGTGCGGATTGGGGTCAGATGTGCAGGATTGGGGTCAGATGTGCTCATTCCAGTAAAACAGGGCCTGAAAGTTATTCCAGAAAAGACTGCAGTAGGTCAGGTAAGCCTTGAGCCCCACTAACTCATCCCGAGAGGGATATGAATAATTTTGTCCGCAAAGAATACAGGTCATTAATAAATGTTTAATTTCTCATCACTTAACAGGATGGAAAACAGAAATGCCATAAAATTCAAATTCCAGGATTTGAGGAGGTTTGGTTTGAGGTGGAAGCCTGGATTTTTATTTTTGGAATGCCCTTCAATGGTTTTGTTCTAAATTTTTCTTTCTTCTTAATTTGGACATCCATTCCTGTGAGGCTGAGACGACCAAAGGCAGGTTGGGGTTTACACTGGGGTTGACTGGATCCTTCTGCTTGGGGGTGAATTTGTGTTCTGGGGAGCTTTTCTGAAGAAGAGCCTGGCAGGGAACATGCAGGAACTCGTGGGGAGTATTCAGGACACGTCCTGGGTTGATGGACAATTATGAGCAATTAGGCAACAGCACCAAAACCCAAAGCATTCCGGAAGTTCCTCCTGATCTGAAGAGTTTTGAGCACACAGAACTCCTGGTGATGTCCTGACACTGAAACTGCAGCCTGACAGATCCTGCTGGTTCCCTGAACTGGAATGAGGAAACTCCTTGTGCCCAGTCCAGTGCTCCCAGCATCCATCCCATTATCCCATCCCATCCCATCAATCCCATCAATCCCATCAATCCCATCCCATCCCATCCCATTATCCCATCCCATCCCATCCCATCCCATCTGGAACAATTCTGGGCAGAGAAAAGCACCAAGTGTTGAGGGGGCTGAAACGTGGAGGAAAAGCTTGGGAGGAAGGGGTTTGCTCTGTTTGGAGAAGGCAAAGTCTCATCAACAGAGGGAACAGGAGCTGGAGACCTCCTGGAGGTGCAGAGTGAAAGGAACAGGGAACAGAGCAAATTGCAGGGAGAGAAATCCCAATTAGATGGGAGCAAAACAAATTTCACAACGAGAGGAGTCGGGCACAGGAACAGGTTATCCACAGAGATCATCGGAGATACCAAAAATGGGTCTGTTCTGAGCCACGGAGGGTGTGGGATCCAGTGACCTCCATGGAACTGGTTCTGGCCTTCCCACAGGAGGATGCCAAGCATTGCTGCCACTTTCAGGGACCTTGTGGTGTCTTTGTCCTCCTAAATTAACGTTTGACAAAGCAAACATGGGCAATAAAGTACCCCAATGGACTGATCTGAGCTGCTTGGAGAAAATGCAGTTCCTTGGAAAACAAGTGTTTGGATCTGTTCAGGGATAGCTGCTCCCCAAAGCTGGGTCAGTCAGATCTAATTGTTGGATTCATTCTGAAATTTAGGGTAAATATGGTAAATAAATAGTTTCAATTGAAGATTTGGAAATGAAACTTGGACCTCATCAGCAAACCCATGAATACGTGTAGGTTAATTGTTGCCCTCTCGTAGTTTTCTACCTTTACCATTGTACCTTGTTTTTTTCCTCAAATTCTTCTCCCTCCAAGCTGACCTTTTGAAGAAAAAAAACCAATTCCATGGTGCAACATTCCACGTGGTAAAATACTGAAGAAGAAAAACCAATTCCACGTGGCAAAACATTATTGCCTATTTTTCTGAGGGTAAGAAGATCTTCTGCCATTATTATTTATTCCCAATGACAGATTGCTTTTAGTTTTGGAGCCCTGGGATGGCAGAAATGCTGCTGCAGCAGGTCATTAGTTGAGTGCATTGGGAGGATGTTCCCTGGCTGCATTCCAGAGGAGGAATCTGCTCCCAGCTCAGCCCTGGAGATCCTCCCACCCAGAGCATCCACAGAGCTCACAGAGAGCACGTGGGAAAGGCAAAATCCACTTTTTGTCACGTGGAGAAGGCAAAATCCACTTTTTGTCACGTGGAGAAGGCAAAATCCAGGTTGTCACTCAGCGCTGGGAGGGACAGAGCAGCCAAGGGTTTGTGGTCACGCTGAACCTCAAGGTGTTTATCCAAACACATCCCGGAGCTCCCCAGCCCGGGCAGGGTGGGTGGCTCAAGGTTCTCCGCCCAGGAGCAATTAAAGCTTCAAATTCTAAAGTCTTGCTCAATGCAGGCTTTGAGGAGCAAGGGGTGGCTCTGTTCAGCAGCGCCGAAGCTCTTGGGTGTTCGCCCGGGGGAAGGTGAGGTTGGAAGGGGAGGTTCCCGTTTTCCGCCCCTTTGGGAGATCAAAGGAGCCTTTCTTCAGCACTGCAGGTGTCAGAGCTCTGCTGAAGGACTCGCGGTGGGGCAGAAATTCAAAATAAACCCAAAGGCTGGAGCTGAGCTTTGCGTTTGGCTTTGTGGCTCCTGATCTCTGCTGGGCTCAGTGCCACCGGCGGTTCCTGTCATCCCCCAGCAGCTCAGGATCCTTGGATTCCTCAGAGTCACAGCGGGATGGTTCTGAGTTGGTTCTTCACAAAAACAAAGATTAACAGCTTAACACTTCCACTGAACGAGCTCTGTGTAGGACTGATCTGAAATTGCCTGAAGATGCAATTTCCAGGTGTTTGGACTCTGCAGTTCCTTCACACCAAAGTCAATCAATTTGATATTTGAAGAAAGGTCTCGTAAGGTTTTCTCGTGGCTCACAACAAGGTTGGAGGACATGCGTTTTCCCTTTATTAAAAATACGTTTCTAAAATATTATACCATTCCCAACAAGGTTGGAGGACATGCGTTGGTTTTCCCTTTATTAAAAATGTAACATTTATAAAAGAGAAGCCTCGACTTACAAAGGAGAGCGGTAGGAGAAAGGTAAACATCAAGAAGGGGTGGATATAAAGCATTTGGACCTGGAACCTCTGTTCTCCCCCAGAACCCCGAATTAGACTCAGCTTTTCCCCCTTTTGCTCCCAGCAAGAGTCTGCTCGCCCGGCTGCAGGGGCTGCAGCTCTTGGGGAACAGCAAATTCCTGCCGCCACCAATTAGTGCCTCGGTAAGGACATCGACTATTTGTCAAGCATTCCTTGAGCTGAGAGGCACCCACAGAAAGCCCTGCGGGGGATTAGTCAGGCTCTGTTCCCAGCAGATTTAGCGAGGTGTGGTGGCAGAGCTCTAAGCTGCAGGTTGAGTGATGGGGATGAGTGGAGAGCTGGAGGAGCTGCACCTTCCCAGGAATCGGTGGGGCTTGGGAAAGGAGCAGCTCCAGCACAAAACTGTCGTGTGTTTATAAAACGATAAACACAGGGGCCTCAGGAATATCATTAAGTCGATCATTTTATCTCAGAAGCTTGGATTTTGCTGTCTAAAAGGTTTTTATCGGGGGGAATTTTGTACATCGTGCAGCCTGAGTCTGTCCATGAGACATTTATCCAGAGGGTTCCAGACTATTGACAGAGCCTCAAGGAGGGGAATGGAGAAGGAGAAGCGCCAGGACTGACTGACACATCAGTTGTGATGTTCTTGGATGGATGGAGCATGTTAGAAATTATCTGTGTGTGGAGATATTCACCGTGGGGAATATCCGAGCTGGGGTTGGCACCTTTTTATCCCATCCAGGCAGAGGCTGACAATTCCCACAGGAGACATTCCCAGGCCCTTGGATCCCCAGGAAATGGATAATCAGGGATTGAAGCCAAGGCAGAGAGCAGCGACCTGAGAATGAACTGATTCCTGCAGAGAAAGGGGAAGTTCCACTCTGAGCTTCGTTCATTGCCTGGAAAATCTCAGGCAATGACTTCCGTCAGTGGTTCCTCA
The DNA here is from genome assembly GCA_013397955.1 of Grantiella picta. NCBI lineage: Eukaryota > Metazoa > Chordata > Aves > Passeriformes > Meliphagidae > Grantiella > Grantiella picta. The sequence continues at coordinate 278,117 of VZRM01007148.1, read as the reverse complement.
GAATCCAGGAATCCTCTGGGGAGGTTTCACCCATTCTGTGGCATCAAGAAAGGCACATTCTGAGGGCAAAGATCAGCTCAGGCTTTGTCAGGATACAAAATTTAATGGAATATTCCTAGAATTTAAACTGGGCTGGGCTCAGCTCGGGAGAGGTTTCAGGGTGCCAAGGGTTAAATTCTGGAGAGCAGGAAGGACCTGTGAGCTCTGAGCACTGAAATCAGGGAGAAACTTCAAATATCTCCAGGTTTGGGTCAGGTGGGTTCAGTTCAAAGCTGGAGACCACAGAGAAGCTCAGAGTTCTCCTCTCCTGCAGGAGGAGCTCAGCAGATCCTCCTGTCACACCCTGCTCCCTTGGCTGGGACATCCTGAACAGCTTTACCAGCCTTGAATTAGGTGATATTAATTAATAATAATTCATTGGCCCCGCAGACATTGAGACAGAAATAGTGTCTGATCCTCTGGTGGGAAAGTGAGGAGTGACACACACGGTTCTTAAAAGAGCACAAATAAACGAAATTTTCTTGTTTTCAGGTGTATTTATTATTAGCTCCTTTGTAAACAAACACATAAGTTGCCTTTGTAGCCAAAATAAGACATGTAAACTATATTAATAAATACTAACAGGACTTCCAAACAAATTATCAGCAGTTTTCTGAAATATCAGATACTTCACACATTTCAATGTTTAAAAATCTTAAATTACCTGAGACTAGAATTGGCTAGAATGATTTAAAAATCTTAAATTACCTGAGACTGGAATGATTTTTAAACATTTCAATGTTTAAAAATCTTAAATTACCTGAGACCTAAATTGGCTGAGACTAGAAAAAAAGAAGCATGGTTGCAATGAAAGCCTTTAATGTCAGTGACTCTGTATCAGAATCAAAGGTATTTCTGAGGATTTTGCCCTCCTGGAAGTCAGGGCTCAGTGTTTGGACTAAAGATCCATCCCTGGAAGTGTCCAAGGCTGGATGGAGCTCTGAGCACCCTGGGACAGTGAAGATGTCTCTGCCCATGACAGGGCTGGGATGGATGAGTTTTAAAATCCTTCCAACCCAAACCATTCCAGGATTCCATGAAAAATACAAAGATTTCAACTCCTGCTTCTGCTCTTCCCAGCACTGAGCCCTTGCTCTGTCAGGAGCTTTCCGTGAGGTTCTGTGAACACCAGCAAGCTGGGGAACACTTGCAAAGTGAACTCTAAAAATCTCTGTCCTGAAATCTGATTGAACTGGATCACTGCCATTCCCACCCAAGCAGTTCCCAGCCGGGTCTGGGGGATCTGCTGCACTGGAGATGCAATTTCAGCTGCCCTGGGGGTTCCTGTGCCATTCCTGTGCATGGAATTCCACAGCAGGAGGTCATGGATCCGTCATGGATCTGTCATGGATCATTCCTGTCCATGGAATTCCACAGCTGGATCATGGGGTAAAGGCCTCGGCAGTGGAAGGAGGTTGTGCAGGAGGTGTTAAATTCAGCTCCATTCATGGTTCTGAGAGATGAGAGGACTCAGAGCTGCTCCCACACCAGTGCTCCCAGTGCTCCATGGATCTCTCCTGGAGTGTTCTCCAGCTGACAGAGCAGCAGAAAACATCTCCAGGGCTCTGAACTGTAATTCCTTCTTTGCTCCACCATCTGCCAGCCTGGAGGATGAGGATGGCCTGGATAGAGCTGCTCCCGAGGCAAGGCTTTCTGTGCTCACACAGTGCCACAGAAATAAATACAGATAAATATTAAATAGACAAGTAATGGAACCATTAAAAAATGGAATAGTTAAAAAAATCCAGTTCTCTCAGGAAGTGACTTTCCAAATAAATACAAATAAATATTAAATAGATAAATAATTGAACCATTAAATAATGGAATAGTTTAAAAACCCAGTTCTTTCACAAAGTGACTTTTCAAGTAAGGCAACACATGAAATGGTTTGAACAGCAACTGCCATCCACTGGCCTTGCAAGGTCATAATAAATAAATAAATAAGATCCTACACAGGTAGAGAAATAAATAAATAGCAAATAAATAAATAATTAAATATTAAATAAATAAATCCACAATAATAATATGCAGGACTTGCAGTAATAGCTGCCAGCAACCCAGCAGACTCATGTCAATGTAACACGATGGGTGCTGAAGGGGTAACTCAAGTCTGGGGAATTTAAGAGCTGCCAAAACCAGGACCACATTCAACTATCTAAAAAAAAAAAGGTAAGTTATGGCTTCTTAAGAATCTCAAATGCAAACTTTTCTTCCGATTGTGCTTCTGTTCTTGTGCTAATTCATCCTGTGTTTTCCTCAGGAGCACTGTGCCTCCCTCCTTACCGTTATCTGTGAAACAAGAAAAAATCCATTTACATGGGATTGAGTTTGCTGTGCTCAGAGCAGGAGCTGCAGCCCTTTATCCCACTGCTGGGGGAATCCTTACCTGCAGGGCGAGGACTCGCTCCAGGAGGAGAGATAGCATCGATCCCTGGCTTGCACCCACACCTCTGCTGGCCCTGGGGCTGGCAGCTGCACGGCCTGGCCATCAGTGTGGTACTCCTGGGGACAGGGACAGCTCCCTCAGCGTGGGACAGCGTGACAGAGCACGGCACAAAGCACCAGGAGGGCTCACTGAGCCCCACTGCAGGCTGCTGTCCCAAAGGCACCAGGTTCCCCCACAAATCCCAAAGTCCTGGGGCTTGGGAGAAGCTGAGCTCAGCAGAAACAGCTGAAAATCTCCTGTTCCACTGAGGCTGGTGTCCTAAACAACCCAAACCCACTGAGACTGGTGTCCTAAACAACCCAAACCCACTGAGGCTGGTGTCCTAAGTCACCCAAACCCACTGAGATTGGTGTCCTAAATGACCCAAACCCACTGAGGCTGGTGTCCTAAATCACCCAAACCCACTGAGGTTGGTGTCCTAAATCACCCAAACCCACTGAGGTTGATGCTCTAAACGACCCAAATCCCAAACCTAAACACTCATTAAACAAAGGGATTCTTTGTTTCTCTGGGGTTTTCTCTTTTTCATTCTTCTCCCAGAATGGGAACCCTAAAAAGCAGAAGTTGCTCCTCCTCAGTATCACTGAAATTCCCACCCAAGGCTCATGGTGGCACAAGAATCATCCCCAAACCCTACAGGGACTGGAGGAGCCAACGCTCCTGAAATCAGGGAATGAGCCCTGGGAATGGGAATGGGGAATGGGAATGAGGATTGGGGAATGAGCCTTGGGAATGGGGAATGAGCCCTGGGAATGGGGAATGGGGAATGGGAATGAGGAATGGGGAATGGGGAATGAGCCCTGGGAATGGGAAATGGGGAATGGGAATGAGGAATGGGAAATGGGGAATGGGGAATGGGAATGGGAATGAGGAATGGGGAATGGGGAATGAGCCCTGGGAATGGGAAATGGGGAATGGGAATGAGGAATGGGGAATGGGAAATGAGGAATGGGAATGGGGAATGAGCCCTGGGAATGGGAAATGGGGAATGGGGAATGAGCCCTGGGAATGGGAATGGCCCCATCTGCTGGTCCAGGCTGCATCCCACCTGCAGTGGGAAACATTCCCAGTGCCTTTGGTTCAATCCCTGGAAAATTGGGATAACCTTGGCATTTTCGGCTTTGCTGAGTGCTGACCGAGGAAGGGCAGACTGAGGGTCAGACCTCAAATGAGTGGTTTTCCCAATTTTTTTCCAAGCCAGGCCATTGTGTGTCTGAGAGCAATTTGGACACACACTGGAGATTTAACTCTGACAGAGTTAATTAATTCCATGAATTAACTGGAAATTGAGGAGAAAAGACCACAATCTCCACAGAAATGCTTCCAGATGAGTCACTGATCCCTGATTTCCAATTCCCATATGAAGTCTGAGCTATTCAGGTATGAACAACACACGAGGAAATTCAAAACAGATCCTGGGGTTCTGGGTTTGGAAATTGGGATTTTCCCACATGAGGCCCCACACAGCCTCCTCATGAATTAAAACACAGCTCTGCAATGCTGGGCAGGGTTTGCTGTCCTCAGTTACCTCAGACATCTTCCTGCTCATGGACCTGGGAAAGGCTTTTTCTGCCAGGACAGAATTTCCCACATTTGGGGCTCAGCACCATTGCTTTTTCAATTTTAGCTCATCATTCTTGCATACAAAACTTGTATTACTTATACTGTTCAGGCAAGAAAGCTGTGTCTCCAATGTTGTATTTCTACCTCTGGCTCTCCTTGAGCTCTTGTGTATTTGTGTATTGGCCTTTTGACTTTGACCTGGAAGGTCAGAGGGAAGTAGGAGGTTGGAGTGCTCCAGGTTCTGGGATATGTCCAGGTCACTGTGCCATTGGAAGCCACGTACTGACACTGGGGAGGGTCGGGCTTTACTGCAAGAGAAAACAGAGGGAATTAGCTCACATTAACAACCTAACATCAGCTCTTGGTGTGTTACTGGGGAGGGTTTTATGGGAATGAGCTTTGGGAGCATCCAAAGGTTGAGAGAGGAGCAGATTTGATGGGTAAGAACTGCCTTGTGTGCTTTTCATGGAAAATTATTTAGCTCCTAGAATCTCTTCACTGAGGATCCATTTTTTTTTGTCGGTTGTTTTTGGGGTTTTTTTGTCTGGATGGTTGCAGAGGGCTCTGCTGGATATACAGCAATATCTTCAGCCCCTGCTGACATTCATGCACTTAGCAAAACCTCTGTTTCTTTAGGATGCTGCCTCATTTTCCTGTTCCTTGTGGCATCACAGCCACAGCTCAGAGCCCTCTTATTCCTGCCCCGTGCTCTGAAGCTGCCCTGGCTGCTCACCCAGGGATGGATCAGGAGTGAAGCATCCACAGCTCTCAGAGAGGAGCCTGCTGGATTATTCCCTGGCTTTTCCCTCAGCCCTCCCAAGCCGTGCCCATCCTTTGCAGCCATGTGGAGCTGTGGGGGTCAGAGCTTTGGGAGTCACGAGCCAGGACAATGCTGCTGCTTCACTTCCCCATCCTCCTCCCGCTGGCATTCTCTGCTCCTGTGACTTGGTGGGCATTTTCAGAGCTCGGGGCAGGATTCCCAAGGCTGGCTGAGCCCTGAGCTCCACAAAATGCAGCTCAGAATTAACTCCTGGACACTCACCGATGTCCCTGATGAAGAAGCTGGCGCTGTAGTTCTCGTATTCCACCTCGTCGATGACCTCCAGGAAGATGTCAATGGGCTGGTGCTCCTCGGCAAAGGGACAGAAGTGCTCCTTGTGGCACTGGGCTGTGTAGGTGGTCAGAGTGCCCTCGGTGAGAGCCACGGGGCTGCTGCAGGACACATCGTCCTGGGGGCTGGACAGAGCAGGAGAGACCCTGGCAATGCTGCTGTGTCCTGGGAACGTGCTGCCACCACTGCTGCCACCACTGCCACCACACAGTCACCATCACCATCACCACCATCACCATCATCACCATCACCATCATCACCATCACCATCATCACCATCACCATCATCACCATCACCATCATCACCATCACCATCATCACCATCACCATCATCACCATCACCATCATCACCATCACCATCATCACCATCACCATCATCACCATCACCATCATCACCACCACCATCACCAGCACCATCACCATCACCATCACCACAACAACAACAGCAAGGTGTGTTTGTAAGGGAATGTTCTGGGCTGTCTCTGCTTTGTCTGCTGCAGCAAAGGGCCAGTGGGAGTTGTGACATTTCCAGTGCTGAGGGACATATGAATGTCAAATCCCAGCCTCCCCTCACCCCCTGCCTCAGCAGAAGGAATTCATTTAAACCTAAAGCAAGATCTCTCATCTCTCATTGCCACCACCCCACAACAATCTCCAGTCTCCTCCTCTGTCCCTTTGCCCTCCCAAACCTCGCTGAAGAAACGAGGGAAGGCTGAGAAGTCTCCGTTGGGAAATAAACCCCAAAAGCTACCAAAGCACTACCTGAGCCTGATTTTGGTTTTGCTCTCAGCCAGCTGGAGCCCTTGGTGGCTGTTTGTCCCTCAGCAGACTGGGCTGACCTTTGCTGGAGCAATCCACGTGCTGGAGAAGCCCCGGCGCAGTGGGAGGCAGGAAATCCCCCCCAGTTCCCAGCACCCATTTCCCTGCAGGCTCCTCAGCACAGCCTGTGCTCCTGCAGAGGGGAAAGAGCTCCACTGCACTGCCAGCTCTGCTTCTCTCTGCCTCCACTTCCTCTCTGCTCTCCTCCAACTATTTTGTTATTGCTTAATTTACTCAGTGGCTACTCCAGCCCACTTGGACTCATTGCATTTCCATGGCTTTATTCATTTCTGAGCTATTTCTGTGTCAAGTTAACTTGGAGACTCAAAACATTTTGGGGATGTTCAGATTTGGAAAAGAGATTTCTCCCCTTCTAGGTGTCCCTAACAGCCTGAAGTCCTGCACAGAGTCACAGCAAGGCTGCTCTGTCCGGCTGTGAAGGAAAGTACAAACTCTTACCCTTTCAGGCTTCTGATGGTGAACTTCATATTTGGACTCTTATTTTCTGTCATCCAGGAACATGTGAAAATTCCAGAGTAGTTCTTTGCCTCACACTTTAAAAATGTCCACTTGGGCTCTAGACAGAGAAAGAAAGAAAGAAAGAAACCAGGAGTTATTTCCTCTTCTTTGCCCAAATGGCCAAAGCAGAGAGAAAACAGCAATTAATAAACTCATCAATTCATCAATTCCCTGGCAGGACCATGAGGGACTCGAATACACTCACAGATGAGTGAGGTTGATGCAGAAAATGCAGAACATCCCAGGTTTGTCCTGAATGCAGAGACCCAAATGACAGCACTTCAGCCTGGGTCTGCTTGTGTCAAATCCCAGAATCCTGGAATATCCTCAGCTGGAAGGAACCCACAAGGATCATGGAGCCCAACAATCCCACCCTGGGCATCCCTGGAGCTCTGGCAGCCTCAGCCTTTCCCTGAAATCCAACCCAAACTGCCCTGGCCCAGCTCCAGATGTTCCTTTGGGTCCTGTCACGTAGCCCTGCTTTTCCAAAGCAATTCCTCCCATCCCTCCATCCTCGCAGCCCCCAGGGAATCCCAAATGAATCCCCAATTCCTGTGCTGCTCCCCCAGAGCCACAGCAGCAACAATTTCCAGCCAAGCCTTTGAAGACAGCCCTTTTCCAAGGATATTTCCCAGCTGTTCCCAGATCCTGCACAAAGCCAACCAAGCACCACCCCATTGTTTCAGGGCTTTACCTTGAAAGCTTTTCAGAATCCACCTGAGCATGTTGCCCTTGGAGTCGATTTTGGCGATGAGGAGGAGGCTGGAGCTGAGCACTCGGTGGCTCTGCTGGCTCAGGCAGCTGTAGTTTCCAGCATCTGGGAATTCCTTCACCTCGGCACTCAGGCTCTTCCCTTCCTGCAGCCACTCCGAGTCCTTTTCCCAGTAAACTGCTTCCTCAGAGGAGTTGCAGGTGAGCTGCACAGTGGTGGCTGGAGCCTCAGCATCCCACTGGGATTCCACCACAATCACTGGGAATGGCACAGGAAAATCAGGAATTGCTCACAGGGACAGGGGGAAGCTTGGGCTGAGCCTTTCCTTCAGCTCTGTCTGCAGTGAGGGAATCCTGGTGAGCTCTTGGAGCTTCTCAGCACCAGAAAATGAGCTGTAGGGCTTCAGCACAAAGGAGGAACACTAAGAAATTCCTGTCCAGTATGGAATCTGAACTGGCAGAAAATCTAAACTGGCAGAAAATATTCAGCTCTAGGAATTTTGGGAGTTTCCCAAACTGCCTATGGACACAGGCAAAGTGAATCTTCAAACTCAAAGTTTACTGTCAATGTTGACAAACAGATTTGCTGTTTTCAGCATCAAATTCCTGCCAGGGAACCCACAGGATAAATATTCTTTTTAATGTAAAGATATGGGGAAAAGTCATTGAAAGAGAGGGTCATTTGAATTTTCTGGTAAATTATTTAAAAGAATTGTTTATTGCCTACCCTGTATTTTTACAAATGGATTACATTTAAGTTCTTTACCAGAGAAATTGATAAACTGTTTCTAGGGTTTAGATTTTACTCAGAAATCTAATTTCTTTCTCACAATCAGTTCTTCCCCCGTTTGTTTTAGGGCAGTTCCCTAAGTCACAGGAGGCTGCTTTTGCATCCAGGCTGTGTGACTGAGACTTTGGAAACAAGAGGAACAGCAAATAAACCAGTTGTCAATGCAAATATTGCAAATAGGCTGTTGTAGGAGATTTGAGGACATTTAAATATTTTTTTCCATTTACTCCAATTAATTATTGCCAAACAAATAAACACACAGCCTTGGCCTAAGATATTCGAGTTGACAAATTCTGTGCTGGTGGCCACAATTGTAATTCCCCAGTTTTAGGTCTCACTGAGTGGAGATTCACTCACCATTCTCCTGCAGTTTCCACTGAGCACTTTCCAGCTGGGCAGCAAAGGACAACAAGGACAGCAAGGCACAGAGGAGCTGAGACATCTGAAGGGAAAAAAACATGATTAACCCTCACTGAGTTTGGTTTGTGAGCTCGAAACTCAGGCTGGGGCTGGGCAGGGTGACAGGGAGACAAAATCAGCCCCAGGGAAATGAGGAATAATCTCTGTCCTGAGAACTCTGCGACTGCATGGATTTTGATCCGTTTGGGATTTTCATCCCAAACCAGTCTAGAGAAGGAATCACCCAGAGGGAATTGTGTGAGTGGGGCTGGGCTGGGTCCGCATTAAATATTCCTGAGGCAGGAAAAGTCCAGTGAGGCCAATTCCATGAGCAAAGCACTGGATTAAATTCCCCCTGGATCCAGAATTAAATTCCTCCTGGATTCAGGTTTACATTACCCCTGGATTCGGGTTTACATTCCCCCTGGATTCAGGATTAAATTCCCCTGAATTCAGGATTAAATTCCTCCAGCTCTGCCTGCAGGAAGGGCTGGGTGTGGAGATCATTGCTGCTCTATGTCCAATATATAAATCTATTTTATCCTGTATTTGGTCCAAATACCACCAGAGCTCTTCAGGAAACACCAAACACCTTTGCCAAATATTGTAATAACTACTCAGTGCACAAAACCCTTTAACAACACTTATTTAGATGCACTTCCAGACCTGTTTTAACTGGAGATCAAACAAAATTAATAGAAATAGAATCTCTTAAAGAAAGAGATGATGAATATCATTTTGAAGCCTATTCTGACTACAGGCAGAGGCTAAATGCACATGAAAAAACACAAAATTAAGTGGCTTGAGTTGTTTTTCCCTCCCAAACCACTCTTGGTAATGAAAGGGGAGTAATCCCTCCTGATTCCTTGGGAGCAGAGTGTGAATCTGTGGACAAATCTGTTCCCATCGCAGCTCCTGCTGTCCTGAGCATCCTCCATCCTGGTGACAATTCCCCCAAAGTCCCTTTGGGTTTGTCCCCAACTCTGAATGGGACCAGGAGCTCCACCCAAGTGTCTGCAGTGTCCAGGAGTGTCCAGCAGCTCCTGTGGTGCTCAGAGAGAGGCATGAAGCTCAGGGAAGGGCAGTTATATTGGGCAGAAATTACAGAATAATTTCGGTTGGAAAGAAGCTCCAAAAAATGTAATATCCTATTAGCAGCACACTTCATTGCACTCTGAGATTTCAGGCAGGCTTAGCTGGAATTTCCGACAGAAAGATTCATTTGGCAACTTTCTGAAAGCTGCTGGTTTCTGTCACAGAAACATGAAATTCATCACCAGACTTCCTAAACCTGAAACTAAACATCAACACATCAGCCCAGACTGGGGGAGAGGAGAGGGACTTGTGCCTTCTCTTCCATTCATCACAATTAAAAACTCCAAAACGGAAAAGTTTCTCCTGGTTTGAGGGAGAAGCTTCAGGATTCAGGTTTTTGATGAAAACACTCAACAGTTTGCATAGAAATTATTCAAATTTTAGATGTGGGAAAGCACCACTCCTCATCTCAAAAAATTATTGAAACATTAATCAGAAATAAACTCATTTTCTGAACAACACCAGTGAGTGTCTGAGCACTTCAGAGATGAGGGGTATTTTCCAGCTCCATGTGTCCAGGGAACCACAGAATCATGGAACAGTTTAGGTTGGAAGGACCTTAAAAATCATCTCATCCCACCCCAGCCATGGCAGGGACACCTTCACTGTCCCAGGCTGCTCAGAGCTCCATCCAGCCATCCTTGGACACTGCCAGGGATCCAGGGGCAGCCACAGCTTCTCTGGGAATTCCATCCCAGCCAGGAATTCCTTCCCGATCTCCCATCCATCCCTGCCCTCTGGCAGTGGGAAGCCATTCCCTGTCTCCTGTCCCTCCATCCCTTGTCCCCAGTCCCTCTCCATCTCTCCTGGAGCTCCTTTAGGCACTGGCAGGAGCTCTGAGCTCTCCCTGGATCCTTCCCTTCTCCAGGGGAACATTCCCAGCTCTCCCAGCCCTGCAGCAGAGGAATCCCTCCATGGATTCCTCTGCACTCTCATCCTGCTGCTCTTGGACACCCAGAGCAGCAGCAGCTCAGCAGGGGAGGTCTCACCTGAGCGGGGCACAGTGTCCCTGCTGTCCCCTCTGTGTCCCTGCTGTCCCCTCTGTGACCCCAGGGGTCCGGAGCTCCAGGCTGGGGCTGAGCTCAGATTCCTTCCCTGAGGATTTCCCAGTGATTTCTGCCAGGAAGGACCTCTGGACCCCAGCTGGGCCAATCCCAGCCCAGGGCAATGCCACAGGATGGCCATAAAAGGAGTTTGGCAAAGCTCCCAGCCCAGGAACACCAGTGTTGGTCCAATAAAAGGATTATTATCACCTGGTGACACAGGAAACAACTCCAGGAGGATTTAGCGCACACATCATGTGCTAAACTTCACGATTCTAGAAATAATGTCCTGAAGAAAATGTCCCAAAAACTATTTAAATCCACTCTCAAATGAACAACATCAAATCGCCATTAGTTTTATCTGACAGCTGCTATCAGAGTAAAGAAGAAATGAATTCTCACCGTTTCCTGAGAGGCCTCTGGCTGGAGCTGCAGGGAAGGTTGGCCTGGGGATGTGAAGGAAACCAAATTCTGGTGCCTTATAAATCAGCCTGCAGAAGGAGGTGCTCCCTTCCCTCTGGCCACAGCAGCCGCAGGATTACAACACCAGCAGTTCCTATTTTACATAGGGCCACGGCTACAGCCCAGAAAAAAGAGTTGGGAGTCCCAGGTAAAACTTCAAGGAGGAAATGAGATTATAATTGTTAGAATTACCCTTATGATCTGCCAGACTAATTTCCTTCCCTGCCTGGTTTTGTGTCTCTCTCGTTCTGCTTCTTCATCATCGGAGGAAGAGTGAAGAGAGACCAAATAAACTTCCAGAAGTGTCTGATGGGAAACACAGAATGAAGACAGAAAGAGAAAGTTCAAGAAACTAAAACTCTTTCTACCTGATAAGCATGAGAGAGATAACTGCATGACCTCTAATCCCAGCTCCCACATCCATCAGAAGTAAAGGGAATATTAATTTTTAATTGCTGGTTTCGAGTTGTGTTTGCTCCATTAATTCAGACTTAAGTCAACCAAAAAATAAACAATTAGCTCCATCTTAGAGATAAACCTCTGATATTTGCACATTATTACGCTGCAGGTTTTAAATATAATCTGAACCTGATGTTCCTTTTGGACCTCAGGCATAGGAAGAGCTCTGGGCTCAACACGGGCTTTGAAAACGAGGAAAGTTTCCATTGGAGCTGCAGCTCCAGAGGGATTCCAGAGGGTTCCAAACCGTTCCAGGGGACAGCCCTGTCCCCTCCTCATCCCCATCCCTGCCCCAAGGCAGCTCAGAGGCACCATTTTCCAGCTCAGCTGCTCGTCCTCATTCCCAGAGCACATCCTGGGATGAGGAGCAGCAGGAACTCCAGGAGCAGCAGGAACTCCAGGAGCAGGAATTCCCTGGCAGCCTCAGCCTGGTGGAAATGCAGCAGAAGGAGAAAGCCCAGCCTGGATCAAGGTTGGGCACAAATTTGTTCACATTTGAGACATTTTCCAGTATGCAGAATTCCCTTTTGGGATAACACACAACAGGAAACCAATGAGAGGAAAACTGGGGAGCTAAATTTGGCCACTGACAGACAAATGAGGGCAGGAGTGACTTCATGGACATTTCCTGCTTTTCCCTATTCACTTCTGTTGATCCAGCTTGTCTTCCAGTCACAGAAATTTGCCTAATGCAGAGCTAAAAAAGGTCTTCAAGTGCTTTCTGGAACATGAACTTCTTCCCTTCTGGAACACGAACTTCTTCCCTTCTGGAACATGGACAGTTGCTGATTAATACCAACAAATGCACATTTCAGAGTGTGTTTGCATCAAGCCTTCCTCATTCCCGTGGCTCAGCTCTTCTCCCAGGCCACATGGGGTGATTTGGTGCCGAAGAATCCCAAAAGCCATTCCTGGAGCACAAACACCTCTCTGTGTGGAACTTCCACGGTGGGATGGTTTGCTGTGATCCGTCAGAGGGATTTTTAAATATTAAAACACAGAGATTGTGAAAAGCTCTCTCGATGACAGCCTGGTTTTCCACTATGAGCTCATTGATTCTGAAGGGAAATTTGGAGGAGAGCAGCCTCTCCCCATCTCCTGATTCTACTTCCCCTATGACCCTGGCAGGGAGTGGTGCGAAGCATGGCCAAGTTTTACTGTAGTGCCAAGGAAAAACTCCTTTTTGGCAGAAATGGCCCATTTGAAAACAGGTTTCTTTTTTTAGTATTTTTGCTTTTTGAAATGATAAAAGTTATTTCCCCCCCAGTTCAGAAAAAAAACCCTGCATCACATAAGGAAAAGGAATATTTATATAAAGTGTATAATCTGTACAATTCCTTTCTATGGAATTCCCTTCGGCACCTGGCTGGTTTTGCATTGATGTCCATTGGCAGATGAATGCTGAATATCAAGTTTTATTATCAGGATTTTTAATGCAGTGGCACTGAGAAGGGAACACTGTCCTTTATCTGCAATTCTATATATTATTCTATAATTTTTAATCCATAATTCAGTCATTCATGCAAATTCATCAGGCAATACTGTGTAATATTAGTGTGTTGATGAATTTTCCTGAAGTATTCCTGTCACAAGCCTCTCCCTGGAATCCCTGAATGAAAATCCAGCCTTGAGAGAAATTCCAGCAGCAGTGCTGGGGGTGGGGAAATAACACTGCAAACTGAAAGCCAAGGGAAAAGCCCAGGAAATTCATTGCATGGACTGAAATTTAAACAGCATTTCCTTTGTCTGACGGCTGTGAAAGGAGAATGCCAAGCCAGGCCATTGATGATCCTTGAGGGTTCCTTCCAGCCCAGGATATTCCATGATTCTATAATTAAAGGGCTCAGGGATATAGCTGGGGGGAAAAAAGAAGTCATGACAACTCCCTATTTTGCTATTAATTATTAATGTATAAATATTTCATGCTAAAGCCTGGAGACCCAAACTGAGAATGGAGATAAGGATAAGGAATTCCAGAAGTTCACAGGAGGATTCAGTGCCCAGGCAGGATCCAGGCACCTTGTTAAACCATTTTTTATCTGTCAGAAAATTCCAATTTCCTCAAGGTGGTGAAAAGACATTTTAGTTTATGTAATGAGAGTTTGACACCTCCCATGACTGTGAGCCAATGAGGTCATACAAGACCTATTTGGAAAGCAAAGACTTTTCACCAACGAACCACAGAAGCATCCCTGAACTTCTGAAAGCCAAAGGAAATTTTGGGATTACACCAGGGGTTGCTCTGTGACATCACATTCACTGCTGGAACTTCTTTGCTGCAGTTCATTCATGCTGTAATGAATGAAACAGTGATGCTACCAATCCATTAAAATTAAAATAAAAATTAAAATTAAAATTAAAATTCAGGAGGTCTGACATGGGAGGATTTCCAGGAGCTACAGCAGAAAAGAGGGATTTTGGAATGGCAAATCCTCCTCCAACTCAATTTCTTGCTGCTGCAGGTTTGTGACTGAGATGGGGCAGATTTTGGTGCCAATCCCTCAGGAATTGTGACAATCTCCACAATCGCTGCTCCTGCAGCCCAATGGCAAAGAGCTGCAGGTAATTCAGAGCGAGGAGAAAGCTTTGCATGAGGGAAATGCATTTCCACCCAAGGCAATGATGAAACTGCCTGGCTGGAGAGCAGCACTTCCTGCTCTGCCAGGGAGGGTGAGATTTGCCTCCAGTTCCTCCTTTTGGGAATTGTGCTTCCCTGCTTCTCCCCGGGCTGACATCATCCTGATTCAACACCTCACAGCAGCCCCAGAGAAAAGGTGTTCCTCAGCCAGGTGGAATAAGTGACTGATGGAGCTCAGCAGGAATTTTGTGATTTGCTCGAGGAAATATAGAAAAAAAAAATTAAAGGACGTGTTTCCCATTTAAAATGCTCATGGATTTGTACTTTGTGTTGCTTTTTGCCAAAAAATGGAAAATTATGCCTTCTTTTGGATGATCCTTTACATCAGGGCTCTCCATAGCTGTCAGTGAGCTATGGAAACACAAATCAGGTAAAAATCACTGCTTTTTGCACACCTCATTTGGTGCTGTGCCAGGAGAGGAGATCTCTGCTGGGTTCTGCTCTCAGCATGGGCAGAGATGAAGGAGTAAACTCACAGATCTCAGGGAGGAGAGTGTGTATTTGTGCTCAGGGAGTCACTGAGCTGCAGCTCTCACAGGAGGAGCTAACTCGGTCCCTGACTGCCCTGAAGGGGTTTGGGTGACAATCCTAGCTGGAAAATGAATGAATGTTGTTCTGCATTCCCACTGAACAATCCTCACCCTTTCTGGTGGAAAATGAATGAAAGTTTGTCTCCAGCCCCACAGGGCAGAGCTGCAGAGCATAAAGACTCATTTGCCCCAAATCCCATTTATTTATAATCTATTTTAGCCCAAAAATCATCACTCTGCTTTTCCCTTTCTATTTTAATTGGCTTTTCCTGTTGCTTATCTCTCCAGGTGAAATCCCCAGGCACTCCTGGAAACCAAAGCTCAGCTTTGAGTGCAGAGGTGACACAGGAGGAGCTCCTGACGTAACCCAGGAAATGGGGACTTCCTTGGATCTGCACCAAACCTTTCCCCAGCGCCAGGGAGTCAATCTAGTGTGGCTTTGCACCACAGGGGACACGACTTCCTTCCCGTGGTGACAGTGACTCAAGGGATTCAGCTGAGAACACAGCCTGGTTCTGCTTCCCTTGGGCTCCTCTGCTTGCTCTCCTCGCTCCAAACTCCTCTGATAATTTATGGGAAAGCTGTGCTAATTCCCAGTCAGTTCTGGAATTTCTCAGGAAAAGCCCTGCATTGCAGAATCCCTCCACAAACACACCTGGCACAGCCTGGGAGTTAAACATTACCTGGCTGTACCTGGAATAAAAATGATATCAACTTCAACCGTCCTGTTTCAATTTCCTCCACCTCTAACTAGTGTCGGAGGCTCAGAATCACTTCAGAGAGCTTGAGTCTGGCAGGTGTAACAAGAAATCCCTTTGTCAAAGGGATTAGTGTTTGCCCCGAGCAAATAAGCTTCAGTCCTGACTGACATCAGTTCTGGGATGGTGTTTGGAGGGTTGAGCACAAAACCACCTTGAGCAGGGAGTGAGCCCAGCATAAACCAGTTGTGGTGCGCAGAGGGGATGGGACTGGGGAGGAGAATTGATCCCTCCAGCAGATTAATTGAATGGATTTAAGCTCAGGTGTTCTGAGCATCCTCATGGAAAGGCAATTCCACCTGGGGCTGCAGGGAACTTCCTGCTGCCTGAGAGGGCAGGCTGGGCTCAGCACTGGGACCTGGAAATGCTCCAGGGATCTAAAATGCTCCAGGGATGTGGAAATGCTCCATGGACCTGGAAATGCTTCAGGGTTTTGGAAATGCTCCAGGGATCACCCAGCACTGCTCCAGGGACCTAGAACTGCTCCAGGGATCCAGCAGAGCTCCAGAGACCTAGAAATGCTCCAGGGGTCATCCAGCATTTCTCCAGGGATCCAGCACTTTTCCAGAGACCTGGATCCAGCAGAGCCCCAGGGTGTGACCCAAGCCAGCCCTGGCTCTCCTCCCAGCCCTGCCCAGAGCTCCCTCCCCGCCCAGGGTTGGGATTTGGCATCTCAAGGAGCTCCTGCCCTGCTGCAGGGTTGGAAATAACTGACGGCAGAGATTCCTCCCTGCTGGAGGTGACTCCACACCTTTGTTCACAGCTGGATTTTGGAACAGCCAAATTCCAGGCAGCGCTGGCTTCCCACCGGTACAATTCTGTAATTACCATCTAATTACAGGGGCTGCATCTGCACTGCCCTGTCCTGACAGCTAATTGTTCATGGAGAGAGAAAGAAGGAGAAAAGAGGAGAAAAGAACCTATAAACATTGTGATATCTGATGCACAAATGTCTCTTGAGAACGCCTGGGGCCGAGCAGGGGAGAGAGAACTTTGCTCACTTGCACTGCAGATTTATTTATATGTAATAAATCTAAACAGAAGGAAATATGGGGAGGAAAAAAACCCACAAATTCTACTAAATAACCTTGATTTCTGTGAGGAGAGTGAAGGTCTCATTACCTCACATTGCATCACTGTTCACCTCAGAGCTGAGCCAGAGGGACCTGGGTGGGGAAATCAGAATCAGAATTCCTGGCAAGGCAGAAATGTGGTTGGAAAAACATAAGTGCAATTCCCTTGGGTAGAACCACGTGTAAAAGCAGTGCAGAAAACACCACGTGAGTTCTGTGCAGCTTCTGTCGTCACTACAAACACAAACCATGAGACTCCTCACCTCCACTTCTCATTTTATATTTATATAACACCCCCAACATCGCTGGCGTAGAAATCCAGCAGAATGCAAAGCAGTTTAATCAGTGTTCCTCACCAAGCCCTTCAGCATCTCTGCTTTTGGGGAAGGAACATTTCAAGCCACTTCTCTTCGAGGAACTGAGGTTTTCAGTTGCAAGGGGAATCCTGGTCAAAATCAAAGCAAAAAGGAAAATCCCCTTTGTTTGACATTAGGGAGGGGGTGGAGTCCTCATCCCTGGAGGTGCTCAGGGAACACCTGGATGTGGCTCTGATCCTAATCCTGATATTGATCCTGATCTTGATCCTGATCTTGATCCTGATCCCAATTCTGATCCCAATCCTGATCCCAATCCCAACCAAAGCCATTCCACTGCTGCCCTTGGAGGAGGCTGAGAAGCTGAGCTGGAATCCCACTGGAGCACACAGGGAATAAAACAGGCAATATCCCATTAATTAGTTTTAAATCAATTAATTTTTAAAAATCAAATTAATTTAAAATTAATTCGTTTAAAATTCTGGGTGGTGCTCAGGCTGTTTGCAAGTTTCCAATAATTATCAATAAATCCCAGCAGTGTGGATGCCCAACCTGCCCTTCATAAAGGTTTGGGCTGAAAGGGAAAAGTGATAAAATTTGGTCAAATCAGTTCAGGTTTGGGCAGCTGAAATGGCCATACAGAGATAAGAATGTTTTTAGGGTTTTTTGGAAACAGTTTAAAGTCTTACAATAATTCTTGGGTGAACATGAAGCACTCAAAATTGTCTTGATAGATTTAGGGAGGGAGGCAGAGAGAAGAAATAAAGAGAATCAGAAAAACAAAGAAGGAAACAGAAGAAAAGTGGAAACATTTATAGTAAAATTTTAAAATCTATTTTTGGGAAATCTTATTTTTAGGGACTTAAAAGAAAATTACTAACAAAACCCAGTCCAACTCCATTTTGTCCATTGCTCCAGCCTTGAATAGTTTTGATCAAAATTTCTTCCCAAATTTTTGGATCTCCTTCCTCCTTACTGAGGACTGTCTGAGGTAATAAAGCATTTGGTAAAAGAAAATTCCACCTTCACTCACAATTTCACTGAAAAGAAACTCCCTCACTCCTTCGAGTTTCGGCAGCTTTTTTTGGTTTGTTTTCCAAACCTGTTGGAGATGTAAAAAACTGCCGTGAAACCAGAGAGGGAAAGAGGAAGCAGAGCTCAGTATTTCCCAGGTAACTCCAGCGTGTTCTCATTGAGAAACGGCTCGAGGATGTTGGTGGCTTGGCAGTGAGAGAGGAGGCAGCAATCCCAGGAATTCCTGGAGGCTGGAAAATCCCTCCAGGACCATCGAGTCCAACTTTGTCCCCAACCCAGAGTGCCACATCCAGGAATTCCTTGGACACCTGCAGGGATGGAGACTCCAACCCCAAATTTCCAGGAAGGAATTCCTCCCGAATAATCGATGTTTTGCTGCCTGGAGGGAGGAGATGCTGCAATCCCAGGGTGGATTTATTAGTGTGGAGCCCCCAGCACTCATCCCCCTTCCCAAACCCTCCATTTGGAAATCCCAACAGTTTGGTTCTGTCCGGGCTCTGCTGTTTGGCTCCTCTGCATGACTCCTGCTGCGGGCTGGCAGAGCAGCTCCAGTCAAAACAACGCTGTGGTTTCAGTCAGAGGGCAGCGGTGCAGTCTCTGTTATGTAATCACCGAGGAGTCTCTCCAGGCAGACGTCAGCCTGTGAACTTCCCCAAAATCGGGCTGGGAGACCTGGGGTGACCTCAGAGCCACAGCCTGAAACTGCTGCTGTCACTGCACTGAGCCTTTCTTGTCCCTGAGCTGGAGTGTCCAGGAGCGAGGCACCTCTGCAGCCTCAGAACCCCAAAATCATTGAGCTGGAAAAGCCTCCAGGATCAGAGTCCAGGCTGTGCCTGATCCCCACCTTGTCCCCAGCCCAGAGCACTCAGTGCCACCTCCAGGTGACACCTGCAGGGATGGGCACTGCAAACCTCCCTGGGCAGCTCCTGCCAATGCTTGACCTCCCTTTCCATGGAGAAATTCCTGCTGCTGTCCAACCTGAGCCTCATTCCACACAGATTGCCCTGGTTTCTTTATTACAGACCCACGTGGCATGTCTGAAATTCCCAACCACATTCTCTTCGTTCCCTCCATGCTTCCTTCAGCAGAACCTCCTCTGCTTTGAAGGTGACAGAAATAAAATTGCATGGAATGCTTGCCTTGAATCAATGTGTACATTGTCTGAAATGAACACATTTGACACCCATTTTTAACTTGTCCTTGCATTTAATTGCAGGCTTTGGTTTGCTCTTTGTTTTATCTGCAGTGTTTCACCTAAATCCTGAACTCTGAAAGCTCTGTGGTTTCCTGGGCACTTCTCTCCCACCCTGACAGGGAACAATTCCTTCCCAATATCCCAATATTCCCAATATCCCAGTATTCCCAATATCCTTCCCAATATTCTTCTCTGGCAGAGGAAAGCCATTCCCTCTCCTCCAGGTTTTTTTAAATGAAGTCTGATATTCAGATGCACCAAAAGCATCAACACTGCCAAAATTCAATGCACCAAGAGCTGATTCACAACAGAAAATGTTGTGAATTGAAGAAGGGAAGAAACACTTCCCTTTTCCACTTTTGCAACTCCCTTCATTATGTTAATGATCTTATTCAATCATTTTTACCTTCCCTCCAAGAATTTCACATTGACAGCCTCGGCACTCTGCCAGTCTCAGGGGGGATTTACCAGGGTATTTAATATTGCAAAATTAAAACACTGAAGGATTGAGTTACCTGATGAAAGGAACACAAACACACCATTTGTTTCTGTCATGTGCTTCGGTTACACCCTCAGCCCTCTCCTTTTAGGCAAATGACTTGAAAAAGAGGAAAGAAATCATAGAAAGAATTTCCACCATTGAGGATGACTTTGTGTCCTTTACCTCTGAGTCAGAAATTCACTTCCAGCTTTAATCTGCAGTGACTGATCTGCCAGGGGGAGCTCCACAGAAAGTGCAGTAGTTTCAGGGCACTTTCTGATGGATAAATCCCCAGCAGAGACTCAGGCTGAGCTCGCTTGCAGGCTGAAGCTCACAATTCATCTCAGAATGAACAAGCTCCAGAGCAATTCCTTAAAAAAAATGTACACTCAGTCATTTTCTTCAGTCTACTTCCTTTTTTTGTTCTTTGCCCTGTATTCAGTTCATGTTTTTGATTGATTCAGACACCTCTGGGCAGTTGTGCATCCACCCTGCAGCTCCTTGCTGCCCAAAGGGCAAAGCCAAAACAGAGATTTGGTTTTTCTCCCTCTCAGGGGAGGCTCAGGCTGGACAGCAGCAGGAATTTCTCCATGGAAAAGGTGGTTAAACACTGGCAGGAGCTGCCCAGGGAGGTTTGCAGTCCCCATCCCTGCAGGTGTCACCTGGAGGTGGCACTGAGTGCTTTGGGCTGGGGACAAGCTGGGGATCAGGCACAGCCTGGACTCGATGGTCCTGCAGGGATTTTCCAACCTCAAGGATTCTGAGTTGGTTCAACACCAAACATGTGAGCAAAATCTGGTCTGAGCTTTGTGTCTCTAGGGGAAACCAAGGGCACAAACCACAAGGTTGGGCAAAACCAGCACCTCCTCATTCCTGCAGAGATTTTCCTCGTGAACTGGGGTGGCACAAGGGCAGAACCAACCCTACAATCTCCCTTCGGAACACAGGGGGTTGTTGAAAGCAGAACAAGCATTTTGGGTTCCCTGGGCTGGCCCTGGGTGGCTGAAGCTCCTCCTGCAGCAGCTCAGACTCGCCCCAGGCAGATCCAGGATAAAAAACGGAGGCTCTGAGTTTTGGTGCCATTCCTGACCCCAAACTGCGTCCAGGGACACAAAATCCTCATCTGCAAGGGGCTGCTCTGAAAATGTTGCATGGGAAGGAGTTCTCCCTACCCCTGTGCCTCCTGTTCACAGCTCATTTATCACTTTCCTCTAAAAAATCCCCCAAATCAAAGCTGGCCCTGATTTGCCAGCCCTGTGCCAGGTGTTGGTTGATTTTCTCCTCCCCCAGCAGCAGATCCCAAACAAACACATCCCAGATCCCAGACAAACACATCCCAGATCCCAGACAAACACATCCCAGATCCCAAACAAACACATCCCAGATCCCAGACAAACACATCCCAGATCCCAAACAAACACATCCCAAATCCCACTCCCTGAACCTCACCCTCTCTGTCTCTCCTGCAAACCCGATTTTCCCTGGAGGTTTCCCTGCTGCTCTGTGCATTCCCTTCTCTGGCACTGTCAGATCTCCTCTCCCCCAGCATTCCCAAAGCACACTCTCAGTTCTGCAATGTTTGCCCTGGAGGTTTTCAGCCTCAGACAGTTTTGACAACATCAGTGGTTGGAGGGAAAAAAAAAACCACACATGAGCACAGAGCCATAGACAGGCTGAGGAATGGCATCATCAACAAAAATTCCATGTTTGCTTTCAAGTGTTTATGAGAAGGAGACCCTTTTCATCGAAAAAGCTTCTCGTGGAGACTCATTTTGAATGGAGAGAGTGAAACTCGCAGCTTCTCAACCCTCAGAACTCAGATTTGTGCCATAAAATTTTCCAGCTTGGAGGTGATTGTCCAAGGCACAGCATGTCCTGAAATCAGTGTTGCTCTTTTTGGGCATCCCACAGGGTTCAGACATTGACATTTTACATCCTCTCTGCCCCAACAGCCTGTGGTTAGATGGTGTAATGACCAGAAATTGCTTTTAAATATCAGAATAATTTCTTTAACAGGGTGATTTTTTTTTTTAAAGCCTCATTTTCTTCACGTTGTTGGCATGACCACCTTGCCATGGTGTGCAGAAGTGAGGCAGGGGAGCATTGACTGGGAACATGTTCCCTTAAATCTTTGTTTGCTTTTTCCTATATTTAAATCCAGCCAGATTGATTTGAAATTACAATCTAAAAAATTCCAATCACATCTCCCTGTCTGGGACGCCCAAAATTGTCCCTTTCATAGGTGAAGCCCTCAAATTTATCAAGAAAAACCTTTTTTTTTGCTAATATCCCCAAATCTGCAGGACAGAACATTAAAGCAGAACCCTGATTGCATTTTCAGAGCTTCAATTAAAGATATCTAGGAGAAATCACCAGACTGAGCAAATATGGAGCAAAACAAAGCGATCAAAAAGCCAAAGGTCCACAAAGCAAAACTGAAATGTTGTGAAATCTCCTCTGAAAGACACTCTGCAGCGCTAAATTGGGTGAGGAGACTCCAAAATGGGAATTTGGGTCTGAATGACATTTTGTCTCCAAACCAGCCCAGAACTCTCCTGAGGCTCCCCAAGGATCTCACTTATCCCTGACTCAGTTCTGCACTTTCTAATTATTGAATTTATCCCTTTGAAACCCAGGGGAGTTTGGAATTAAAGATGGGAAAATTTGGGATTGTAGTAGCATTTCCAAGGAAACAGAAACTTGGATTTCTCCGAGTGCTCCAAACTCACTCAGACTTTCCTAACTATATTTCCAGGCTGAAGTAGAAACATTTTACCTAAAAACATTTAATTTGGTAGAGTGACAAACTTTGTTCTGTATGAATATCCACAAGATACAAACATCTATTTCTTTAATCAACAACAGAAAATATTAAAGGGAGATGTGATAACTCCACACTCTAAAAACAGGTTATGCTGAGGAAAAATACTCTGAAAAGAAGGAAATTGTCTGTAGAGATGCAGAAAGTGCCACAGCCAGAAACACGTGCAGGTGGACTTGTACAATTTCTGTTGAATTCTCTCTAAATTATTGCCCCCACCTGATGGGGCATCTCCTGATCCACGAGCCACTTGCAAAAGAAATGGAATTCTCTCTGCAGGGGAAACGTGATTTCACTTCAGAGTGAAAAGAACCAGGAGAAAACAGCTCCTCCAAGGATTTCTGGGCCAAATAACTACAGATTCTGAGAGCTGTTCAGAGATATAAAATACAGATTAATTGCTGTATTTTTTGATGTTCTGACTGCATGAACATTCACAAAGAGAAGCAAGGAGAAAGCCCTTTAGAAAGAGGAAATTTTGAGTCTTGTCTCAGCAGAACAACAATATTTATGTATTTGTGCACATCTGAGAGTCCCAGCAGAGTCCTGAACCGAAACAACTCCTCTTCAAACTCTCTTTTCATTCCTCCTTTACCCCCAGAGCTGGGCACCACAGGAATTTTTTTAAAAAGGATGGTTTTAGGAAGGTCCTGTTATCCCTGAACCCTGGCAGGGGGACAGCAAAGCAGAGTTTTCACACAAGGCAAAGCAAGGCAAGCAGGGTACAGTGAGATCAAAGAGAAATATTTTACTAAAAAAAAAAAAAAGGGCAAAGCGGGAAAAGCTTGATTTCCTCCTTTGGGTGGTGATGCTCGAGGACTCAGCCACTAGAGGGAAATGTGAGATAAGGAAAAAGGGAATTTAACCCCCTGCAGCTCGAGCTGTGCCTTCTTCCCAAAACTGCAGAGAGCAGATTTTAGTGACAAAGTGTTTTCAGTTCTTTTCAAAACTGGGTAAAAAGGGAGGGAGGGAAGGAGGGAAGGAGGGAAGGAGGGAAGGAAGGA
>VZRM01007148.1:205218-254656 GCA_013397955.1 Grantiella picta | reverse complement strand
AGGAAGGAAGGAAGGAAGGAAGGAAGGAAGGAAGGAAGGAAGGAAGGAAGGGCCTTGCTGGGCACCTGATTTATCCCCCAGAGCTCCCCTGGGCAGTGCTTGGGACAAATCCTCCTCATCCGTGGAATGCAATCGATTTGGGGTTGCACTGTGATGCACAAACAGGAGATTTACTTAGACCAGAGCAGCTGGAGGGGTTGGATTTGACACCTTTATGGATGATCCCAGTGCTTCATTTCACAGGAAATACGCTCACCTATTGCGGGTTTTGTGGCCCAGAGGTCCTGCAGAGCCTCTCTGTGTTCCATCCATCCCAGTCCCATCCTATCCCATCCCATCCCAGCAGGTTCCTGCGGGATCACTTCCACCTGCTGATTCACCAAGCCTGGGCAAGGACATTGTGCAATCTGAATTTGAAAGCTACAAAAAGGTTATTTTCCATGAGTTCAGGCTGTTCTCTCCTGTATATAACAGCAGCCACGGGGAGCGTGTTAAATACTCTCCCAGCTGCCCTGCTGGAGGCTGTTTGGGTGTAATTTGGATTCTGATGTGTGCAATCACAGATTTCTGCTGCTCCTGCAGTCGCTGAACGCCAGGACCTTGCAGTGATTGTGTTTGCTCTGCTCTGCCCCATTCCCCATGACATCAAGGCACAGATGGGGAGCAGCTCAGGCTGTGCCACCCACAGTGACTCAGCCTCTCCCCAGAGGTTTGCACTTTGAGGTTTTCTCCTCCAGTAGGGAGAAAGTGGAGCTTTCCTGCCTGATTTTGCCCATAAAGTCCCATTTTCCCCACGCCAGGTCTCCTCCAGAGCTCCAGCAGGAGTGTGTGGGGCCAGATAAGACCTCATTTCCATCCGTGTGCAATCCAACCACACAGTGCTGCTGGCAGAAAATTCAGCTTCATAAGCCTAAAAATACCATTTCTTTCCTCAAACAAGTTCAACTGGGAGATGAAACTGGGGCCTGGAACTGAGGGGTGTTTATTTTAGAGGGCAGTTTGGCATCTCCACAACCCCAGCCTCAAAGCACTGCCAGCAGTGACATCCCAAACTTCTGCCCCAAAGCCTCTCTGCCAGCACAGAGCTGGGAGAGCTGTTTGATGGATAATCCTAATGGTAATTAGGAATTTCGTGGCCTCTGGGACAAGCTTCATTACGAGAATTAAAACTCTAAATCTTCAGCAGGAAATTGAAGCTCTGGGAAAAGCCTGTTGGTACAAATGGCTGTGTTGGTAAGAGGAGCAGAGTGTAAATCCTGAGCACATTTCCCTGGCGTGGGGCAGAAGGTTAGGAATAAAATATGGAAGTGTTTCTCTGCTGCTCTGCTTCTCCCAAGGAAGAGATGGGAGCAAGGATGTTCCTCCCTGTGGCTCCCTGGGTAAGACAAGGAGCAGTAAAGATTTTCTAGTGAGGACAAACCTGGCCAAGAGCAGGAGAAACACAACCCCAACCCCTGCTCAGGAGCTTCCTGGGGAGGAAAAACACCTCAGGGAAGCTTTTCTGGCATAGCTGTGATGAGCAGAGAGTTCTGTGCTGGGGCAACCCCTGGGAGGAATTCCCACCAGCTCAGGTGTTTTACAGATGGAGTGGAAGAAGAGAATCAGAGTTCAGGGTGTTTCCTCAGTAGGTGAACACACAAAGCCAGGCAGGTGACAAGTGAAGGCACTTTTGCTCCCTTGCTCCCATTTTCAGCGGTGAATTCCTGTGTTTTCTCCCTTTCTCTCAGTGTTCAGCAATGAATTTCTGCGTTTCCTCCCTTCTCCCCAGGTTTTAGGGATAAATTCCCGTGTTTTCTCCCTTGATCCCAATGTTCAGTTATAAATTCCTGTGTTTTGTCCCTTTCTCCCAGTGTTCAGGGATGAATTCCTGTGTTTCCTCCCTTGTTCCCAGTTTTCAGTGGTGAATTCCTGTCTTTTCTCTCTTTCTCCCAGTGTTCAGGGATGAGTTCCTGTTCCCTCCCTGGCTCACAGAAAGCAGCAGTGCTCCCTTCCCTGGAAGCACTGAATCCCTGGATTTTCAGCTCCCACCATCCAGGTATTCTCCTCTGCTCCCTGGCAGAGAATTGGCTCAGGAAAGGGAAGGAGCTGTACAGGAGAGGAGGAGTTGGCACGATGTGAGCTGCAGATATTCCCAGATGGATCAGGCAGAGCCAGCACTTCTATCCCCACCGGGCAGAGCTGCTGAAATGTCTCTCCTGCTGCTCTCCTGCCAAACATCAAAAGCCCTTTTCATGCAGAGCAGTTCAACAAAACTGGCAGTGTGAAGTGAGGGACGGCCAGAGATGAATGAGAGTGGCACAAGATCTAAAACCCACTTGGAGCTGTTGAATTTCCCCCAAGGAAATCAGGGCAAAGCTGCTTCTGCTTATTCTGGTTGGTTTGGTTCTGTTCCTCAGCTTGTTCCCTCAAAATCTGCATTTGACTTCGAGGCAAAGCTGCAGAAATTGGAGGAGGTGATAAGGAATTTCTCTGCTCTCCTTCTCCCTGGGCTCATTTCACTTGTTGGTTGTTATCTCCCTGAGCTTGATCAGCTCCAAGGGAGCAAAGGCAGGTTTTAATTTCCTCACATGGACTCTCCTCTTCCAAACCAACAAGAAGCAGATTTTTGGGACAGAAATGGCAGAAAGGAGCAATTATTACATTCTTAACATTCTCCCTCCTAGTCCCCTCATTCCTCCCCAGCCCCTGCAGACTATTTTCCCTCGTGCTGTTTGATTGGAAAAATCTCTAAACTATTCCTAGCCACTTGAGAAAATATCTGTCTGTGTATTTTGGGCATCGAAGTACAAGTGATGTACATTTTCCATCTCTCCATTAACCCATCCCCTCATCTCCCAGGGTTTCTCCCTCTTCTCTTTATGGGACAAACTGAATTTTTTATTTCTGGGAGGGCTGCTGGTACCACATGGAAATCTCAATTAACACAGGATTTTTTTTCCTTGGAATCTCTCTCCCCCTCAAGCCCCTGTAGTCCTGGTTTGGTGAGGAAAAAATCCAGGAAGTTTCACACACTTTTGTAGGAGAAAATCATGAAATTGAAACCTCTTGGGCTTTGGTGCATCAAGGAGGAGCACAGGGAATGTCATCCTTCACCCCAAACCACAGCTAAGAGCAGCCATCCAACAAATCTGCATTTAAATGCACAGAGATGCACTTAAAGCAGCAGGAATTAAACTCCCCAGGATCTGCCCTCATTGCCTCCTGTCCTGCTGGAAAAAATTGCTGTTTTTAAAAGAAATAAAAGGATTTAAAGCCCAGAGTGTTTTCTTTGCAGAGCCATATCTCCAGCAGATGATGCTCTGCTAATGGTTGTGCTTCTATACAAGGTATGTCTTTCTCAGTGACAGCCAGCAAGGCAATAAACCCCAAATTGAACTGGTTTTGCCACAAATTCACCAACAAATCCTTTTCAGTGGATGCTCTACTCTGTCTGCCTAGTTGTGCCTGTGAAATTTCCACTCTGACTGGAATTTATGCAAATGCTCCACCGTGAGATCTGACTTTCAGAGTATGAAGTAGGAGAAGTATCTGATTTTTTTCCCCACTGTGAAGTATCTTGTCAAATCCAATATTATTTTGATGGGATGGAACTTTAGAATGAGGGTGGCAATTCCTCCTTTTTTTATATTATTTGTTTTTGTTCCATTTTTCCCACATCTCGTTAAATATCCCCTTATCCGCAAAGGGTGGAGGAGATGAAAAATGCTTTTAAAATGGAGAGATGTGAAGCATTTTGAACCTTCCCTTAACATCTGCTGAACTCTGAGGTCCCACAGTCCCAACTGGACTGAGAGAAAATCAAGATGCTCTGAGAATTAAGCCCATTTTATTCCATTTGTTTCTTCTGTGAAACAAAGGAAAGGTTGGAAACCTGTAATCACCAGTGGAAGAGGATTTCCCTTTCAGCCAATTTTAATCTTGCTGAACCCTGGAAAGCATTGACCAAAATTCAGTGTGTTCATACATCGAGCTCACGGTGTTCGATTGAGGTTTGTGCTGAAATGCTTTGCTGATCAAGGCTTTTCTCAGGGGATATTTGGGGTTGTGGTTAAAATAGTTAACTGTTCAGTCCCTGGAGTTCCTGTCCATAATCCCTCCATCCAGGGAAACCTCAGAGTTCAGCTTCTTCCTTCTCCTCCCACAAGTATTTCAGTTTTGTGCATTGGCTTTTCAGTGTAATTGGATAATTTCCCATTTCAGGACATGATTTTGCGTGGAAAAAGAGACCATCAGAATCAGAGCCTTTGACAAACAAACATTCAAAGAAAACAGGATTAAATCTGGATGGGAACTCCTCATCTCTACCCACCGCACTGTCCCTAAGGGCTGCTACTAATTGCTAATCTCTAATTGGTAATTACTAATTGGCTTTTGAAATGGAGAGCCCTTGGAGGCTGCCAGGACCCAGCAGTTGTGGCCCTTAGGAAATCACATTATTGCTGCTGCTGGGAAAACCTGATCCCCTCTCCCTTTCCTCATTTTCACCTGGAAAATCCCTGTGCTGCTCCTCTCTGCTCCAAACCCTCCGAGTTTTGCCTCCACAATCCAGAGAATCCCAGGGAAGAGAAGCCAAATCCCCTCAGTCTCACAGCTGGAATTGTCCCTAAAGTGATGCTAGCAGGGAAAGATCGAGAGAAAATCATTTCCTCTTCCAAAATCCAGGAATATTCAACCTCTCTGGCAGATTCCTGGTCCCAGCCTTTGGGAACAACACAGGAGAGCTGAAAAGTGAGGAAAAGAAGGAAAAATCAATCAGCAGGGATGTGCAGCCCTTTTTTGCAGAGCAGAGCTGCAATGCAGCCAGGAGGGGAGAGTGCAACCTTTCCAAAATGCTCACTGAGGAGGGACACTGAATTGCTTTTGGGGAATTCATCCAATCATCCACAGCTTCATTTTCACCAAAAAAATATGGAAACATGTTAAAACCACAAGGGAAATCTGCATTAAAGATAAAAGATATTTTTACGGAAACAAAAATCAAGTGAATCTCCACCTCTTTTTTTGTGACAGTATTTGTGATTTCTGAAAAGAAAACTCTTATTGTTTCTCATTTTTAACTAGATGTATTTTCACAGTTCTGGCTACAAATACGATTATTTATGTCTCTAAAGCTCCTGCAAAGGATTTCTGCACTACTCTGGAAATCAGGAGTAGCTCTGGAGGGTTGTAGGGAGCTCTGGATCATTAGGAATGGTGGGGCTTGAGAAAATGCCAGAGCAATTCCACTCTGCCTTCTCTTCTTGCTCTAAATTGAAGATTTATTTGGCAGCATTGCCCTGCCATTGGCTTGGCCAGTTTGCAGCAGCAATTTTGTCAGACGGGGTCCCCAGAGAACACTTGGGTGGTGTTCTTTAGGCACAGGAAAAATGTGCTTCAGAGGAGGGAACATCTGAAAAGATCTCCTGGAAAGCTGTGGGAAGTGCAGGAAGATCTCTGGAGTCAGGAGGAGATTGTGTTGAATTGTTCATCAATCCAGGCTGAGGTAGTGAAAAATCTGAGCATCTGTTTGAGAAGAGCAGGAGCAGCCTGATGCTTTCTGGCCATGAGGATATTGCAGATCACACCCTGAACTTTGAGCAGGAGATCTTGGGATGCTCAGAGGCTCCTGGGTGGATTTTCACTGCACTGCCCCTGTCTGAAGGTCATTCCCCTCCCTGCCAGGATGAACTAACCAAGGCCATTAACAATATGGCTAAAAATGCTCAGACATTCCCAAGTTGCCCAAAATAGAATTTCAGAGCATCCTGACTCTGCTCCTGCTGTTGCCTTCTGTAATAAAGCTGTAGTTAGTCACTCCTTTCCTCCAGGGACAGACATGCCAACCCAGGGAAGGTGATTTACACAAGACAGATGAGAAAGGTTGAATAAATGTCTCATTTAGGGCCTGATGATGCTATTGTTATTCATGAGGAATCGTTGCTTATTCCCACCAGGACCCACTCTTGGATTAGCCTGGAAAAGTCCTTTTTTGGCACCAGAGCTCCCTGAGCTCAGAGCCCCTCTGCAGTGCGGCAGGGCTGGGGCTGCTGCAGGGGACAGGAGTGTCACAGCCCAGCTCAGAGCCCTGCATGGGCTGGAGCTCCTCAGGGAACAGAAAAATCCCAAATCCAGGGGAAAGGAGAGGAGCCGATGGAGCTGAGAGTGTCCTGAGTCGTTCCTGCAGGACTAAGCCATATCTCACTGCTCCGGTCAGGATTGCTTCCATCATCTCTCACCCCAAAATCCATCACTGCTGTGGGATGGATGCTGGGAATTCAACTCCTCGTTATCCTCAGATGCCTCTGCATTAATTCAAAGGGAAGCATTTCTATTTTTTTTCTTCTCTCTCTCTCTGAGCGTGAAAGTGGGAAAGTTTCTGAAGCAGCAAAGGTTGTGGCAGCAGCTCTCAAAGAACCCAAACCCATTCCATAGTTTTCCTGGGAGCAAGGAAGCTGTGAAATCTCAAGGAAATGCAAAGCCCAGCTTGCAGATTCATCAGGCTCAGTGCTAACTGAGCTAATGGACTCAGAGCTGGGAGCCAGGGGGGTCAGGCTGTGTTTCCAGGGAAGAAAGGACAGGATAAAGGGAACAGCCTCAGGCTGGGCCAGGGGAGGCTCAGGTTGGACAGCGGCAGGAATTTCTCCATGGAAAGGGTGCTCAGGCCTTGGAACCACCCAGGGAGGTTTGGAGTCCCCTGAAGTGTCCAAGGAAGGGCTGAGTCCACAAGTGTGGAAAAGCTTTTCAATTTATCCCAGACTTTATACAAACCCAAAGCGACAAGGAAGTTTTTAACAGTGTGGTTTCTTTGTTTCTTCGGCTGCTGCTCTGCTGTGGCTTCAGAAGTTTTCAATCTCATCTCCTCAGTCCTCTCAGCTGCTGCCTGAGACAAAACCAGATCATTCCCATGGAAGTTCCTGTGCTGGAGTGTGCAGTTGGTCCAAGCCCAGGACTCACAAAGGCTGCGAGAGAAATCCCTGGGTGATGGATTTGCTAATTCACTGCACTTTCATTTGCTAATTAACGAGCTCGAGGGAAAGAAGAAAAGCCACCATTCTGCCCCCTTGCTGCTCCAAGGGAAAAGAGACTCGTTTGCTGTTTATTTGATATAATCCCAGTTACTCTGTAGTTGCTGAGCTGAATTCTGAGCCAAATTCCTTGAGCAGGACCATTCTGAATTCTCCATCCTGCAATCTCCTTCCTGCAGGGCTGCAGAGTTGTCACCAAACGTGGAATAAAATATTCCTTGTGGTCACACTGCACCAACCACTGCACATTTCCCTGCCATGGAGCAATTCCTGCCTTCCTGGGAGATGGGAAGCCCAGGGAACCTCAGTGGCAGCAGCCCTGGGGAGGCCAAAGAGCCCCTGGAATCATTCCTGGAGGATTAAAAACGAGCTGGTCTGCAGATCCCAAACGGAACACAGGTGCCAAGCAAGGATCTCAGTATTGATGTGGGAATTTCAGTCCTGTTGGCATCCAGAGCTCGCTGGCTCCAAGTGAACTCAGCTCCTTCCAAGCAGAGCCTTTGCTAAGCTGGATAAAACAAACAGGAGGTGTTTTTTCCCCCTTTTTTCCCCTTTTTTTCCCTTTCCCCCACAACTGCTCCGTGCTTTGCTGTGAAATCTGTCTGAACCATCTGGACTTGTGTTTCCAGCCTTTCCTCACTTCAGAGGAGCACTCAGGCAGGTTTTGTTCTTCTAAATCCACCGGAGTTCTCCGAAGGGACAGATGTGAAGGAGGAAGCTGGACTGCACATCAGAGCTCCTCTGCTCCTGCTAAATCCCACCCAAGGACCAGGAATGGCTTTGGAAGGAGAACTCTCCCTCAGTTCTCCCTGCCAATAAAACGAGGTGTGAGTTATTTATTGACTGAGTCACTGAACTGGCTGAGGGCTTGAAATGTTTTCCTGTTGTTAGATGGAAAATGCTTTATAAATTCCAAATATTTTTTACTTAGGTGACAAAATCTGTTTTCATAACACTCAGTCCAGCAGAGACACCTTTATGCTGTCACTCAGGGGGAAATTATGAAGTCCATTGGCTTGAACTTCTCTTAAAATTGCTTTTGCTAGAAAAGGAGAGCATTTCAAGAGCTGATAACCACATCATTCTGATCCTTTTAATCCTGAGGAAACAATCCAGGGCCACACTGGGACATTGCTGGAACTGTGCTGATGATGCCACAGCAGGATGTGATTCTCAGATTGCATTTTTTATCCTTGGTTCCCACTTGTTTATTGACATTAAAATGTGGCCTGGCTTAGAGAAAAATCTGAATAAAGTTCTTAAATGTGCATTCAGCAGTGTGGATGGAGCAAACACAGAGTATCCCAGCAGGAACCCCTGAAGGGTAAGGTTTCCCCATGGATATTTCACTCATTTTCCTCCTCTCCTTTCCATTTGAAAATGTTCTAAAATGTTCTTATTTCCTTTAGTCCTAACTGTAAAAATGCCTCGACAGATGAAAATTAGACAGAGGTTAATGAGATGAATCAGAGCCCAGGAACTCTCGAGACAATATAGACATAAGTGTCGACTTATCCCAGCCAGGAGTAATTGTCTTGTTCCACCTTGATGGATTGAGGTTTTTTTCCCCTGATCACAACTGAGCACAGAATAGGTGAGATTGAAATTAGAATATATTAGCTTGCAGCATCCATCAGTTTATTGTCAGAATGGGATTGTTGAGCAGAGATGCAGATTGATGGGTTTGCAGCACAACCTGCTGCAGGAAGGAGAGGCAGAGGGAAAAGGGAAAACAGTTTTAAAGGAAAAGCATTTCTCCCAAGCAGCGCAGCAGACAGTAAAGAAATCATTGAAATCGTTCCCTAATTTGGAATTTATGTTCCCTCGTAGGGCTGTTAAGAAACAATGACAAGAAGGGCTAAATTGATTTGAATTCTCAAAGTTTCTCTTCACAAAGCACAACTCAACGTTCAGTCAGTCTGAGCCTTCTGTGTGCCAATCGTGAGATAAACATTGCTGAAAGTGGATTTTCACCAGCCAACTTTTCTCCCAGTGTCCCTCAGTTTTGTGTGTTTCTGTTTCTCGTCCCAGTGATAAAAAAGAGCAATAAATCAAAACCAAAACTCACCTCCCTCGACCTCTGCTCTGCTGCTGTCCAACAAACACTTCCCAGCATTCCTTCAC
Source organism: Grantiella picta (assembly GCA_013397955.1). Taxonomy (NCBI): domain Eukaryota; kingdom Metazoa; phylum Chordata; class Aves; order Passeriformes; family Meliphagidae; genus Grantiella; species Grantiella picta. The sequence goes on along the minus strand of VZRM01007148.1, from coordinate 245,528 downwards.
GCCACTGCAGCTCCACTTGATCTCCCTTCCCGAGGAACACAAATTCCTTGGTCTGTTCTGGTTGTTTTTCCCTCCATGTGGCACCAGTTGGGCACTCAGAAGTTCCTCAGCCACGAGCACAGCATCATCCTGGCTGCTGCACCAGTGAACGAAGTGAGAAATCCCATTTCTTGCACTGCCAAATGCAGGGAAAACCACCCTGGAGCTTGGTGGTGCTGCATGGGAAATGAGATCTCTGTGCTGGTGTTGTCCTCAGGTTTGCTGATTCAAGTTCAGGATTTGATCAAGGAAAAATCTCCTGGAAGTGAATTTGGAGCAGAATTTCCTGAGATTAACAACACCGCCAGGTCAGGCTGGCTTGGAATTGGAGAGAGGGAAAAAAACCCAAACCTCCCAGGATTTGCTCACTCCAGCACTGTCCTGCTCCGCCATCCTCAGTTTGTGTCTCAGCAGCCGAACTCCTGGCTTTTAGGAAAAATTAATTCCCAACCAAAGAAAAAAAGTTTTTTTATCTTTACAAAGAGTACAGCCAAAAAACCCTCCAAACTCAGACCAATTCCCACCCAAATCTGCAAGTTGTCATAATTAGCAAGTGTTGATGTGTGAGCAGCTTTTGTCAGAGCTCTTGGCAGTGTTTTCCTCACACTGGAATTCCAGTGTGAGAGCAGCAGGATCCACACAGGCACCAGAACTGGGAAAATGTGTTAATCCAGCTCCAGACTGAGACCATTAATTCAGTGTTTTAAGGGCAAATATTCTTTCCCTTACTCTAGTGAATGTTAAATGGTATTTACATTATAATTACAGCATCATAAAATCCACCTTTCCTTTCCTTTCCTTTCCTTTCCTTTCCTTTCCTTTCCTTTCCTTTCCTTTCCTTTCCTTTCCTTTCCTTTCCTTTCCTTTCCTTTCCTTTCCTTTCCTTTCCTTTCCTTTCCTTTCCTTTCCTTTCCTTTCCTTTCCTTTCCTTTCCTTTCCTTTCCTTTCCTTTCCTTTCCTTTCCTTTCCTTTCCTTTCCTTTCCTTTCCTTTCCTTTCCTTTCCTTTCCTTTCCTTTCCTTTCCTTTCCTTTCCTTTCCTTTCCTTTCCTTTCCTTTCCTTTCCTTTCCTTTCCTTTCCTTTCCTTTCCTTTCCTTTCCTTTCCTTTCCTTTCCTTTCCTTTCCTTTCCTTTCCTTTCCTTTCCTTTCCTTTCCTTTCCTTTCCTTTCCTTTCCTTTCCTTTCCTTTCCTTTCCTTTCCTTTCCTTTCCTTTCCTTTCCTTTCCTTTCCTTTCCTTTCCTTTCCTTTCCTTTCCTTTCCTTTCCTTTCCTTTCCTTTCCTTTCCTTTCCTTTCCTTTCCTTTCCTTTCCTTTCCTTTCCTTTCCTTTCCTTTCCTTTCCTTTCCTTTCCTTTCCTTTCCTTTCCTTTCCTTTCCTTTCCTTTCCTTTCCAATATGGGATAAAACAAGGTTTGAATTTCCAGCTTTAGTGGCTGGAAAGCAGCAGAGCGACACGAAAATAAGGGGGAGGCTCAGCCATGAAGATGATGAAGATTTCTGGGATGATTTCATTAAGATTTCTGGGATGATTTCATGAAGATTTCTGGGATGATTTCATGAAGATTTTGTCCACCAGGGAACTTCTCTAAATTCAAACACTGCAGGGTTCCTTTCAACTTCCAAGAGAACAAATTATTTTAAAATCAGCTCTTGTTTTTCCACATCTCCTTCACAAGCAGTGTCTCCCCCCTGGGAAGGCACCACTCAACTCCTCTCCAAGCTGTTCACTCAATAAATTTGCATTAAAAATAAACCTCGTGGGGCCTCCAGCAAAGAGCAGCAAGTTTTTATCAGCTTTTCATGCCGAAAGATCTGCAGGAGAGTGGTGGCTCGAGGTGAGAGGCCTGAGCTCAGCCTTCCCAGCCCTAATCTGAGCTTTTTCTAGAGGGTTTTCCAGCCCTCTGAGTGTCATTCCAAATTCTCCTTTGTCAAAAGCCACACAGAGCTCTCAATGCCTCCAAAATGCCCCAGTTGAATTGACTTTATTCACTCAGAGCACCAGAGTCTGCCTGCTTCGAAAGTCAAATCTCCAATTTATCTCCAGGAAATGTTAAAAGTTGGAAATTTCCCACTCTGGCTCAGGGTTTCACACTGAGAATTCGTTCTGCTGGTGTGAATTGTGGGGTTTGTGCTATACAGGGAAGATTTCTCTTATTAATGCAGCATGAGAGGTTTATTTATAGAACTGTACAATGTGCTCCAATAAATATTTGTGGCACTGAGTCCTCAGAGTTAATCCCATGTTGTGCAACAGCATTTTTGTTGTTTCCCTTTTAAATTCAATGGATTTTTTCATTCCACTGCCTATCCTGTGACTGTGCTGTCACTCATGCTACTGCTTGAAAATTTACAGTTTTCTGTGATCTATGCCTGTGAAAATCTACAGCTTTTTAAATCCTCCTAAAGAAGTTTGCTCTGTTCCCTCCTTCCAGCTGCTGTGAAAATGGGAAAAAGGACATGTTTGGAGTTTAATATTCCCTGTGCTCTTCCTTGCCAGAACTTGGATTCTTTTTCTCCAGAGTAACTGGGAACCACAATGGCAACAGACCTGAAACTTTCTTTTGCAAGGAGGAAGTGAAATTAAAGCCAGAGCATTGTCACAATTGTCACCATTGTCACCATTCCTGTCCCTGCTGTCCCACCCCATCCCAATCCCTGTTATCACTCCAAAACTGAACAACTCAGTACATCCAAATCTCATTTTCCAGCTTCCTAAGCAACTCTGGCATTGTGTTGCCGATGTTTTCACAAATGACAGATGTTCTGCCTCAGATTTTGGTGGTGGGAGGATGAATGGATGTTCATCATCAGCTGGATGAATCTGGCAAAATCCTTGGAAAACACTGATCTGGCTAAAAGCCAAAATATTTGGCTCCATCAATTGAACCAAAGGATGAATCTGAGTTGATTTTAACAATATATATGTGACCCTGAGCATTGAAAATGCTTACTTATGTACTTTTAAAGTAAAGCCTAAAAAGTTGTGTAAAGTCAGCCAGGAAATCTATCCCTGCATGGCTCAGTGTGGATTTCAAAGGCAGTTTCAGGTGATTTTAGATTTCCAAGCCAGTTTCAGGTGATTTTGGGTTTCCAAGCCAGTTTCAATCTGTTTCAATGGAAAAGCAGACAGATCTAGAGCAGAACCAGCAGCTTTGCTGACAGCAAACACTACATCAGAGCTTCCCACAACCAGTTGTTCTCCCTCACTCCTACCTCTCCAATCCCACAAACTCCTCGTTAATGAAATTCAGGAAGAAGGAAAATCAGCTTTGGCCAAATAGTAACCATCTGGATTGCTCATTGCCTCAGCAATCCTCACTAGAATTACCCACTAACAGTTCCCAGAAGAATAAGATTTACAATGTTTTCCTTCCTAATGGTTTTTTCCTTTTCCATCTAAAACTTGTGTTAATGGATTAAAGCCTAATAAATAAATTCTCCTGGAGGTGATGATTAATCAGTTTTGAGTTACTCAGACCTCTTGGCCAAGCAGCGTTTGCTGAAGTGAAAAGTCCTCAAAATGCTGTTAGTGCTGAGCTCTGCTGCAGGACCTGGTGGAAGAGGCAGAATCCTCATGGAAAGTTAAAATTCCAGCTGCTGGGAAACTGCAGAGATCAGGGAACTGCAGAATTATGGAATTATCCAGCTTAGAAAAGTCCTCCAGCGTCACTGAGTCCAAGCTGTGCCCAAATCCCCACCTTGTCCCCAGCCCGGAGCACTGAGTGCCACAGCCAGGAATTATAGGGATGGGAATTCCAAAGCTCCCTGGGCAGCTCCTTCCTACTCCTGATCTCCTTTTCCATGCAGAAATTGTCCCTAAAAAAAGATCAGTACTTTTCTTATTCCTTCTCTGGCAGAACCTTTGGTGGTCTGTTTGATACTCTTGACATCTTCCACCATCCCAGGTTGCTCCAAACCTGCCCTTGGACATTTCCAAGGAAGAGGCTGCAGATTCTCTGGGCAAACTGTGCCAGATGATTCCTTTGAGAAACCCAAAGAGACAAAAAGTGCCTTTATCCCCTCTGGTGCTCCTGTCCTGCACCCTCAACAGGAGTGCAAAGCAAAACCCTTCTTTAGGAGCTGAGAAAGAACATCCAGCAAATTATTGGAGTTCAGAATTCCCATATGGAAACTCCTTCAAAGGGAGAACAGCTCTTGACACTCAGTAGTTAATCACTGTAACTCCTTCTGAAGATCCCTGGCTTTCACCTTTTTTTGTGGATAGAGTGTCAATCTGAGAATATCATTCCCATTGCTGCTGCCTTCTCCCTCCCCAGCAGCAGGAAATACATGAGATCTCCACTCTGAAACCAAACCATCCTGAGATTTTAAAAGCCCATTTGATTTCTGGTTATGATCCAAACATCTGAATCCTCTATTGAAAAACTCAGTGTACATCAACCCCTCACTGATCCGACCTAAAACAGAGGGAAAAAAGCCTTAAGAGCACTTGTTGGAATTCCCATTTTCTACTTTGTATAGATTGATTTCCTCAGTGCTCCAGGCATAAAAAGAGCTACAGCTCAATATTTAACTTTGATATCATTCCTGGTTCTTCTAATTTTTACATTTTTATTACACAATTTCTGCTACACAATGTGTAATTCTATCACACAAAATAAAAGTTGGGATAAATTTAGAGCAGTCAATCGTTTTAAAATCAGTTCAAGTTTTGATGATTTGGGAGGTCTTTTCCAACCTAAGTGTGAATTATGTGGCAGGAATTCCTGGCCGGATGGTGTGCAGGGAGCTCACCCTGCTGAGGATGCAGATCTCCACTGAAGTCTCTGCATCCTCTGTATCCAAGGAATACCATAAGGAGGTGTCTGGGAAATGCTCTTATTCAAATAAATGCACAGCAGGTCTCATTTGGTTTGCAAATCTGAGTCAGGAGCAGGCACTCCCCACAGTTGCTCCATTTTTATGGGTTTGACCTTGGAGTCGCCCATTCCACAGGAGTTCATCCATCCTTTTCATTGCTCCGCCTGGGGAGATGGATGGAGCTGAACAGGAGCAATCCTCTGCTCCCAGGAAGTCTCCAGGAGAAATGCTGCTCTGCCTCCACACCGTTCCCCCAGCACTCCCAGCGCTGCCAGGCTGTGCCACAGCTTTTGGGGATGTGACAGTTTTTGACTTTCCCTGTGAATTCGATGCATAAATATAAAAATGTTCAATTGTGGGGTTGTGCTCTCAAGCACCATCACAGGGATTGTGTCAGCGTCAGGTTTGAGCTGATAAAAGGTAAAACAGTGACAGGGAGAGGCAGAACTCCCAGTAAAAGGAGCTGAGGTTCCATTTGTGGTGCCCAGCAGCTCCACAGGGAGGGTTAGCCCAGCCTGGCATCACTCTGGGTTGAGATGCTGAAATCTTTGCATTTTTATTTCTCCCAAATCTGCAGGGCACAGGCTCTGGGTAAAGCAGGGAGAGCCCTGGAGCTGCCTGAGCTCTCAGCCATGACTCCAATAAAATGCCAACATCTCAGCTCCAGGCTGCAACAACAATCTAATGCAGCCCGAGAAATTATCTCCTGTAAAGGTGCACATTCCCCCTGTTAATTGAAGAGCAGACACTGGAAATAAACAGGTAATTGGCTGTGGCTGTAAATGATTTATTGGGCATTGTAATGAACAGCACAGCTCTTTCTGCTCTCAGCCCACAGCCTCCCTCAGCCAGCTGCTCCTGCCAGGATAATTGGCTTTGCTCGCAAATATATTTGGGTTGTACAAGGTTTTCTGTTAATGCTGGCAGATGAAATGTCATCAGCTAACTGAGAGATGTTTTTCAGGAACACTTGAAAGTGTAGCACCTGAAGTGCTGCAGCTGTAAACAGGAGAGAGTCTGGAATGGTTTTATTGATCCTAAAAGCTTCCCTGTGGTTTCAAGTGTTGTGATTCAGCAAAGGATTTCGCCCCAAATCACTTCAGCATCTCCAGACTGTGCCACAAACAGGAGCTGGGGTTACCTGGATCAAGGTGAGCCTGAAACATAAAAACATTCCAGAAATAGGAATGCTCCCCCAGAACAGCTTCCCATTTTCAAACAGCTGGATTTCAGCTGCACCACTTTGTTTGTGCTGTCTTTAGAAAGCAGCCAGGAGAGATGGAAATGGATCTTGTCTCCAGAATGCTCTGAGGAAATGTCTTTGCAGCTGAAAAACTGCAGCTTTATCTGCTATTCAGGGTGGATCTTGCAAAGAGACGCTCAGCTCCCAGCTCTGGAGAGAGGAGCATTTATTTAGGAGAGAAAGGAATGGGGGAAATATGTTTAGTGGATTATCCAGAGCCTTTTCCACTCATCTTGCTGTGTTTTCATGAGATCTCAGTAAGCACTGGGAACCAGGGCACAGGGTGACAGGAGGGACCCACCCAGCCCGGAGAGACTGAGTCTGCACTGCCAATATCCCATAAATATTCCATAAATACTCCATAAATACCCTCTGCCCCAGCAATCCCAGTGCCACCCGGGCCTGAGGGACCCAGAGGATGTCTGAAATGTTCTCCCACGTGCTCCCAGTTTTCCCAGCTGCTCCAACCCTTTCCAGTTGTCTAACTTCAGCTAAAAATTAGGAATTATTGTTAGGGAAGAGTAGGAAAGTCACAGATGCTGTTAGGAATTCTGTGCAGAGCACCCACAGTCCCAGCTCTGGTGGAGCATTCCTGCTTTCTCAGCCCAATAAATAATATTTTCAGCTGAATTATTTCATGGGAAACATGAATCCCAATGTGCCACCAGCCAGGGCAGCAGATGTGTTTGGTGACACTCTTACAGCTGGAAAGGAGAGTCCTGGAACCCAACATTCCTTCAGTTTAAATTATTGCTTCCAGATACTGAGAACTGCAGGTTTGCACCTGGAAAATCACCAAAGCTGGAAGACAACTTTATTACCAAACTACCTTTTTTCCCCACCTTCTCTAATTTTTAAAATATATTTAAGGATTTAGATCAATCCCAGGAAACCATATCCTTCCGTGTCCCCCAAAAGATGGAGCAACAGTACTCAAGGCACATCCTCACCCAGAGGATAATAAAATAATAATAATGATAATGATAATAATAATAAATAATAAAAGCAATAAAATGCTTTATCCTGGGGGTTCATGCCCATGGAGACTCCTTCCTGCCCTGCTGGGACATTCCCAAAAATCTTTTGGATATTCCCAAAAGAGCCACTAACTGCAGTTATTTTTCACCGGCTGAATTACACAACTGAAATTATCTCTTCTTTCTCCGCCAGCTTGAGAAAAACCTCGAGGCCATTTCTCCCTAACGGCTGTGATTATAATGCAGTTCCAAATTAGTGAATCAAAAGCCAATAAAAGGACATGAACAAGACAGAATGCCAGCCCAGGAAACCATAAATCCATGAAAAATAGCACTGCTCAGCAGCTGTCCAGGTTTAACTTCAGGATAAACAGCAGAACACGTCGCCTCTTGTTCTGCTTAGCATTGATTTAATGCCTGAAGTATTCATTTCAATCATTTGGTGGACAGAACTTTGATGTCCATCAGCTCTTCCCAGAGCTCAGCTCACCCAGCGATCGATGGATGTGAAGCCACCCTGAGAACAGATTAATTGGGGCTGATTGATGGATTGATTAGACCCTGCCTGCTGCACTCACTAATTTGGGATCATTCAAAGCTCACAAGGCTTTTCTACTGAGATCCATTGATTGCAGGGAGTAATAAAATGATGGCTCTGCGTTCAGCCAAGGGCAGAGCAGGGATGGCAGTGAGGAAGGACTGGAAAGATGTCAAGGAGTGGAAAAATGTCACCAGCAGAGCGGGAAGTGCAGAGCGGCAGTGCCTCTGCTCAGATCCTCCCTTCCCTTCCCTTCCTTTCCCGGGCTGAAAGGTAGGAATTGTCTTGGCTTTGTCTCACAAACTGAACATGAAATAACAACCACTCTCTTCTCAGCATTCTGCAGCATTTTACAGGATTTGGATGCTTGGAGAATAAACAGCATCACAATTAAATATCAGGTGACTTTGGAATATCGCCATCCCCTGGATGAGTGAGGTTGGGGAAAACATTCAGCTCTCTCTCTCTGTTGGAATCTTTGGAATTCTTTTATTTCAGGGACCCTGAACTGATTGGGTCATGCTGAAAAGTGTCTCTTCCACAACTCTTCCTGCTGCCTGGAATTCCTTGGAAGTGGAGTTTATTACCTGGCACAGCCTTGCCCTAGAGCTTTCCCAATTAGACAGTCTCTGAAACTCCAATTAAACTGTTAATTGATGTCACTGCCCTCAAATTACCAGCCTTTTGTAGCTACAAATAAGAAGAGAAAATACAGGAGATTCGGAATTAATAAAAACTAGCAGCAGGTTTTCATTTCCAGCCTGGTGTTTGTATCCTTTCAGGACAGCTTTACTGCCCTGGCTGAGTGCCCCGAGAAGAGCTGTCCTGATTAATTCTGTTAATGATCTCATTGTCTGTGTGCTCTGAAATTGGGATACTTTCTCATGCAAAGGCTGAACAACCAAGTATTAACAGGACTCCTGAGTCTGCCTCAGAACCTGCAGCTAGAATTCCTTAAAACCTGACTAAAGGAGTGTTTCTTGATCCCTTCCTCTAAAAAACCCTCTTTGAGGGGAAAAAAAATCTATGAGTTGTCTTGTACAAGTAAAATGAATTATTTTTTCTGTGTAGCAGGTTTATTTTTGCCCAGCCTGTTTCTCTGCTGGCTGCATGCTCAGGAATTTTGGGAAAACCAAGAACGAGGTGGACAATGGATATAGATCATAAAGGAAACTCCACGAGGGTGAAGACTCCTTTAATTACATACATGTGCTTTTAAGTAAAGTTTATAGGAAACATTATAGTTATTTTAGCATATGGACTTTAGCTGGGCCTCAGGATGTGCACAAATAGCTCAGGATCCTGCTGGGAATCTGGCTGGAGAGACTGGAGCAAAGGCAAGGCTGTGGTTCCCAGCAAGGGCTGGGGGAAAACTCTGCTCTCCCACCCTGCTCTGCCTCTTGGCCTCTCCAGCTCCCTCCCGTACAAAGAGGATATTTAATTATAGATATGGATATTTCCAGCTCAGGAGAGGGGAAGGAGGGGAGAAGCAAAGAGCTTTAAAGATAAAACAATGGCCTTTTGTTTATGTTTGTAATATGGGAATTCTCCCTCCTTGCTCTTAGTGACTCTAAATTAAAGGGACAGCTGGATTTAAGGCAAACGAGGAAAGGAAAGGAGCTTTTCCTTTAAGGCAAACCAGGAAAAGGATCTTTTCCAAACACTGGGAAATGGAAGAGATGCTGACTGGTGAGATCTTCTCAAAGGGAAGTTTTCCCAATGGGACACAGGGAAGCTGAGGTAGCTTTGCTGATTTATTTCATGAATTTTTTGCAGAGCAGGGGATGAGAAGCAGGAATAGAATGAAACCAGAGGTGCTGCAAAAACAGCTGAAAAGGAGCAAACAAAGGTTTTCCATGGCAATGTGCTTCTCCAGGTGCAGAGCTGCTCCACTGCCCCACATCAAACCCTGCCCTGCTGGCATTCCTTCTGGGGGAGCTGAAATTCAGACTGGATATTGCAGTTTCAAAATCTGTAAATTGCTATGAATATACAGCAATGCTATTACTGTAATATCGATTGCAGTGTTGGAGTGGGAATTACACAAAGTTCGTGTTTCCTCTCTCTTTTCTCATGGAATTATTGGGATAATTGGCTGTACAAGACTTTCCTTAATCTCCTCAACACCCCACAAGAGAGGTTACTCTGCTGGAATCCACAAATCTGTCCCTGCCTGGGGATTCTCCTTCATAAATAGCAGGAGCTGGCAATAAATAACTTTCCAAGTGGTGAAAAGGTCCAAACCTGCAGCACTGGGGAGTTTCAGGCTGAGAACACAACAGAGATTATTTCACAATAGAGTTGCTGTTGCAGAACCATAACATTATTATTAAAATTTTATCTGGGTGGCTTTATTCTCCCTTTCTTTCAACTCTGCTACAAAAGCAACAAAGCAGATGCAATAAACAGGATGAATATTTATCCTCCTCATTCCTTTATCGAGACCTGGACATCACCTTTTCTAATAAAATTACAGCACAAATGGGATTAAATCCCAAAATACAAAATGATGGAGACAATGATTGTCGTGTGCACAATGCTGGGCCAGATAAGGACTTAAGGTCTCAGAACTTCAACCTGCATTTTATCCAGAATTAATTTCCTCTAATCACATTCCCAGCAGCTCCAGTTGGGTTTCTCTGCAGTTGGGAGGCTCTGATAATCAGTTTATAAATGTCTCTTGTACTGAAAGAGTGAGAAAGGGCAGCTTCCCATCCTAATAACAGCAAAGACCTGAAGTTGTCCATCAGGTTTTTTATAGTCACCAGAATAACATTGAAAGCTGGGCTGAATAAATAAAAATTAAGGGAGCAGGAGAACCAAAATGCTCTGCTGCTGTTTTCAAAAGCAGCTCCAGCAATGCAATTTTCAAAGGTATTGACAGGGTTGGAGGTCGGAAGGGAAATTTGGAAGATGCACCATCAGCAATAAAAGAGTTGCTTTCCTGAAAAATTTTTAATCCCATATTTGTGAGGCGTTCATGAGAAAAAAGAAAATAGTATAACTAATCATTAGATTGAGATTTATTTCTCATTGAAATATCGTCCAGCTTATCGCTTCACCTCTGAAAATCAGATTAACAAACACTGAATACGTTTGACCATGCTGGGAAGAGACCACAAAAACATTCTGGTTATTACTTTTCAGGCACTCAGGTAATAAACACTCCATGTACACAGGTGAGAATGCTTTTTCTGACCTAAACTTTGAAAAATGTAGCTTACAGACCTATAACAGACCCCAAAGCTTAAAGGAAAATGTGCTTTTGACATATTTTTGGGTGTCTAAAGGAGTAGCTGGTTTATCCCACACTGAGAGCCTGTTCAGCTGATACAGAGCTGAACCAAAATGTTCTGTTGCTGTTTAGAAAAGCACCTCCAGAAATGCCATTTTCAAAGGTATTGACAGGGTTGGATTATTGCTTCCAGATACTGAAAACTGCATTTCCCTGTTCACAACGCTTTCCCAGTCAGGCACATCACCCATCCTCCCCGCAGAATCCACCAGATGGGAAAGAAAATCCACATTTCTGACCTCGAAACAACCACGAGATGTTTTGCTGCTTAATTGACCTGCCTGCCTCTTCCCTTTTGCATTCTGTAAACACAGAAATTAAATTTAGAACGAGGGTGACAGATCAGGACAGGGAGGTTCCACATCTCATCCTCAACTTTGCCTCACATAGCTCTGGGCTGAGGCAGCTGCTCCTGAGGGGAAATTTGGGCTGCAGGGAGCACTGACCCGGGGTAAAGTGTCCCTGCAGACACGTGGAGAGAGCTTGAATGCTCCACCAAGCGCTCAGCAAATCTTGGATTTCCCCGAGGAGAGCTGGGAAAGCTCAGCTGAAGTCGCAGGGTGAGTGTGGCACAAATCCCTCAGTCACAGCCTTTGTCTTTCCAACACGCTTGTGGCAAAAAAAGTGATGTAGGAGGCACAGAAAATACTAAAAACGGGGATTTGGAAGCAATCTGGATGGCGAAGAACCCTTCTTGCTTCCGGAAAGGTTTTTTTTTTTTCCTTTTGACATTAATAAAAACTTTTCCACCTGCTGAGTGAGGTTGGACTCAACGCTCTTGGATTTCTTTTCCAGCCTAAAGGACTCTGTGGTTGTGACAATTCCACATTGTCCTGCAGCCAAGGAATGCTCTGCTCACTTCAGATTTCCTCTGACTGAGAAGAGGAAGGGAAGTTTTCTGGTGGGGAATCTCTGAGAGGTGACATTGGTGACCTGATCAGGTCTGGAGCAGCAATGAAATGAAACCATATCAAAGTTCTGAGGTGTGAAATTCAGGTCAGAAATGTAGACAGATTGGAACAGCAAAAACAGAATGGAAAGAAGTTTTGCTTTCTGAAACATTGCTGATGTTTATAACACTCATCCCCAACCCTCCTGTTGCCTCAGCAACATCAGAAAAGTGAAGTTAAATCCCTGTCATATCCACAGAATTATTTTATTTCTTACTCCCTTAAAACAATCTTGAACTACTTAACCCTGACATGTCTCTGAAAATAGCTGGGAAATAGGTTTGCATGTGACAATGCAATTTGTTTCCAATTAAAAGTTGTCATTAATAATGCTCCTAGTTGATTAAGTATTAGGTCAAATGAAGGAACTAAATCACTGTTGAGTATTTCAGTTTTGACAACATCAATTAAGAAAAAATGCAGCATTTCTAAGAAGTAGTTCTAAAAATAATTTTGACAACAGCTAATTAATTAGCACAGATTGCCTTCATCAAATTCAAGCAGGGGTGGGTCTGTCCCAGTGGGTTATTTTAAGTTAAATGTCCATCATGCACAAAATTCCAGCATAAAAGTTATTCCCAGGATCCAGATGAATCCAGAATTCCCCCAGAAACATTGGAATCATGTGAAGAACAGCAGGACACACTTTGCCTTTACCCCAAACATTTCAGAGCTGTCAGTGGAAATAGAGTCACTTGGAGAGTGGGAGGAGGGAATTCTTTCCCTGCTGGGATGGAGGGAAAAGTGTTTCTGCTTCAGGGCAGAGGAAATCGTTCCCAAATGGAGGAGGCAGCTGAGGACAGCGGCAGGGAGAGCAGGGCGGTTGGAATTTCCTAGAAATTCCTAGAAAATTGTCCATAAACAACCTGTGTCCAAAGCCACCACACGGAGCTGGGAGAGCAGGAAAACTCTGCTGTTCAGTTCTGAGATTCTGCAAACACAGCCACGCAGGAATTGGGTGCCAAGGAGGTTTTCCTAAAACGTGGCGCTGCTGGCAGTGAATCCAGGATCCCCAAAACCTTTAGGTTTGTCAAAACTCTTAGGTTTATCAAAAGCTTTTCTATCCAACATAAATCATATATTGCCAAGAGAGGTGAGGCTCTGGAGGAAAGGAGCCCAGGAGGAATCCCATTGTTTAAAGCAGAAATTACCCAAAAATCAAGCCATGGCAGAGCCATCCCGGGGCCCAGGACAAGCCTGGAGGTGCCACTGTCCCATCTGGGGTGGGAAGAAGCTCAGCGTGTCCCGGGCTCCTCATCCCTCCCAGCAGGAGCAGCCCGATTCACGGGCAGAACCATTCCCAGGGCTGAGCCCGTTCTGGGGAATTCTCCTCCCTCTCTGGGCAAACACTGCTGACCCAAAGGCTGAGTTTGGGAAATTTTTCTCTCTGCACATCCCAGGAGAAGGGGAAATCCAGCTCTGGAGGAGCAGAGCAGTTCCATGGCTGGAAGAATGGCCAGGAGGAGCTGGAGAGCTGGAATTGTCCTTACCTGGAACAAAATGCTTTATCCAATCCCTGCACAATCCAGATTTATCCATGGCAGGAGACCTGGGAGAACAAACAGCCATCAGCTGGGCTAATGGGTGGACAGCATCTCTTAATTAATGTCATATTAATTCTCTTTGTAGCCTTTAATTAATGGACTATTAATGTGAAAAATGGCAACCTGCTTAGCAGAAGGAAATCCAAATAAAGCCGAGCGGGTTTGTGCATGTAAACAATGCCATATTTTCCAGTCTGTGCACTCCTTGAAGGGTGAAATTAAAAAAAGAGCACTGAGAACTCTCACACTGAGGGGATTCCAGCCCAGGTAGAACAGACCCACTGGGATTTTATGCTCCCCCTGTGCTGCAAATCACCAAAGAGCAAATGCAAAGATTTCTGAAGCCAAGTCACAAACTCTGATCAGAAGAGCAGGTCAAGAAACAGTTCCAATGTCTGCTGAGCTCTTTTCAACCCCAGGTATTTTATTTTTTTTTACATCATTAGGCAGCAGGGAAGGAGAGTAAATGGTGTGTAAATTAAAAACATTTATTTTAGAAAATTAATTACAAAAATCGCTCTCAAATGGGGCTAGAGGTAGGTGCAGGATTATCTGATGGAGACAGAGGAGACAAAAGCCCTGGAATCATTAATGAATCCCCTTAGATTTAATTAAATTAAGACTGTGAACAAACACGTCAGGAAGAATGGAGAGGTTTGGCTTTTGTCCCAGCAATTTTCCTGGGGGTTTTTCCCTGAGGCCACATTTGTGTCTCTCTTCTGGCGCCTGAACACTTCAAAGTCAAGTTTTCTGGTGACTTTACATCCCAAAATAAAGAATAACTCCTGTGCAGCTGATAAAGTGATAAAGCCCTGGTGATTCTGTTTGTGCTTGGAGCCAACAGAGAATTCTGGAGCCATCGATGGGGATGAAGGAGGAGAGGATTTTTCTGCTCCAGAGTGAAGCAGAATATATGTGACTCTTTTCCCAGAGCCACTTTCCCTTTATCCCCCTGTGCCTCTCACAGCTGGGAAACAGCTCCACTGGGGATTCTGTTAATAGATAAACTCCTTTGGGTACAAATTCCCTCAGAACTGTTGGAAATAGGAAGTATTCTTCAGATCAGACACTCCTATTCCAGCCCAGTGCAGTTCCTTGGATTTTCTCCTGACTGAACTCCCCAGCCTGGAGGGAATTCAAGGCTACAGACAAACCCCAACTCCTAATTAATGGCTTTTGAAGAAGAAGAAAATTCCAGATCCCTCAGAAGCTGTTTTCAGGATCTCATAACTCTCCCTGATAACATTATTTGCACTTCTTCACTCCTTGATCCTTTATTTATTACACAAGTGAGGAGGGGAAAAACAACATTTTATCTGGGCCAAAGGTTAGGAGTTGTCCTCACAGGACTCAGAGGCAAAGCTTCAGCTCAGATTTCTGCCACTGTGCAGAGTGAATCAATCCCAGTTGGATTTGCTTCCCAGATAACACTTTCTGTCTGACAGAGCAGCCCGAGGAGTGGGGAGGGAGAACACTTTGGGCTAAAAATAGGTTTTTAATAAGCTAAGAGCTGATAAAATGCTCGTGCTGCAACAGAGAAAGGTGCAAGAAATCTTAATATGAACAATTTTCTTCTCCCCAAGGTAGTTCAGACCAGAAAGCATGAGGGTCAACTGCCTTTTCAGTTTTTTTTAGTCTGATGATATCATTCTTAATGTCAAATATATTATTGCAAACCAAATCTTTGGCTGTCGGAGCTGATAGTGCCAGAACTGGGAGGCAGCTGTGGGGAATAAAACCACCCATCCCATCCCATCCAACCCTTCCCACGAGATAACAGAATAAAATGAGCCCAAAACTCTTCCTTGAACAACAGCAGCGACAACCAGGAGCTCGTTTGGAATTCTGGCTGTGATTCCAGCCAGATGTGAGCGCACAATAAAGGACAATATGGGGAACTCTAGATGTTCCTGTGACGAGCTCAGCTTTGGGGCTGACTGAGCGAGGGGATCCGAGGGGATGAAGGTACAAACATCCTCAGCCAGCCTGCCATTCCCACGACGCCCTTTTTTGCTGGAGAGAAGCTTCTCCTGCTTTTACAGCCTTGCAAACAGCAGCAGAAGTTCCCCCAGGCTGCCCTAAATGAGAGTCATTAAGGTTGAGCTGCAATTAAGTGTTGGCAGCTCCTGGGTTTAGATTTAAGCTGGATTTTTGTGAAGGAGCTGCAGGTTTGGAGGTGTCAGAATTGTGTTTGGGGTCTGGAGCTGCAGCAATGCACATCCATTCCTCCTCAGCAGCCAAACATCCCAACCAGGCACCCCAAACAGCTCCTCAGGCCTCAGGGAGGTGGGGGAAAAGAGGTGAAGCTTCTCTTGGAATATTTTTAATTAAAAACAGCCCTAATGGGGTGGCAGAGCTCTCCATGCCACCTTCTGGCACCACTCAGCACCTCTCAAATCAATACAAGCCACAGGAAGTATTTCCAAAGGCTGAATTTGCACAGACATTTCCATGGAAAATGCTCCTATTTGAGATTCCTGCCCGGCAAACAGTTCAAGGTGCAATCAGATCAATCAATGGAATTTCTGCAGCTCACGTAGTGCTCACACAGCAGCTTTCCCTGCCTGCAAAATGAGTGCTCCTTCCCCCTCATTGATTGTTTTGGGGCAGCAACCTGGAAAATCTGGAATATTCTCAGTCCTGCTTTGCCAATAAGCACAGCTGGAGTTGATTTATTCCTCCACCTTTGATCCACTTCTGCAGACCATTCTTTTGGGGTTTGTTCTGTGCTCCTGATAGGAAAATTACTGGTTGGGAGCTGGTGATTTTTGACAGGAGGACAAAAATCAGGGCAGAGCAAATCTGATATTGAAAGGGATTCTGGTCTGTAATGAACTGTGGGTTTGGCTGGGAAAGAAAAGGAAATGGGAAGGATTAGACCAGAATTAATGAGTGCAACATCTCACCTTTAAATACAGAATATTTCTGTGATCAAACAGAGCCAGGTGAGGTTGGGGAGTCAGAAAATAAATTCACTCCTCTCTGGTGTCCCAATGGGGCTGCCAGGAGCAGTTTGGGGACTGCAGGAGGGAGGGAAGGAGACAGATTTGGGATCAAGGACAAGAATTCACCTCCTGTCCCTTCCAGGGCCAGAAACAGGAGCAGCAACTCCACCAGGGATCTGCCAGGCTGCAGAACACCCTCTGAAATGGCTTAGAAATGGGGTAAAAACAGGTAAAAATAGGTAAAAACATAAAATATGTGCTTAGGGTCACCACTTCAGAATGAGGGAAGCTCAGGAGGTGTTTGGAGCTGGGAGAACTGAACTGCTGAGCCCCTGGAAAACCCCAAATCACCAAATCCTTTCCTGCACAGAAACCCCTTCAGCACAACCCCAAATGGTCCCTTTTTAGCCACATTTCTGACTCGCCATGACATTCAGAGCCACAGTGAAATCTGCTGTGTGGGAACAGCCAGAGCTCTCCCAGCTTGTTCCCTTCTGCTGATTTGGGATTCGAAGCCCACACAGAAATTGTTCTGTTTGCCATAAAAGCCACAAAACCTGGAGCTTCCAGTTTTTCACGGGGAAACAGGGCAGGCTGCAATCTGCAAATTTTTATGTGTTTCTGTGAGAATGGCAGGAGATGAATTCAACCAAACAGTGTTGGAGTTTCATAAAGATCAAATTGATTTAGGGGCTCAAAATCCTTCCCTGTCCCAGCTCAGAACCTTCTCCACAGGAGAGAAAAATTCCAGATGTTTTCTCAAGTGCTGCACTCAAATCTCTGCTGCCAACGATAAATATTTATGGTTTTTTGAAAGATTTGCTGGAAAATAATGGTGGTTGTATATCCTGGTCACTGCCTTGCCTTTAAATAAATGACTGCTGCATCAATCACTGATTTGTGTTGGCAAACAATTGGAGAATTCAGTTTTCCAGGATTTCTGTTCTCTGGAGATACAAAACTGGACATTGATTCAACAGCAAAAAGTCCCATTTGGTGCTGTGTGATCCCAAGTTTGCCATGAGCTGCCCCAGGGATCACAGGAAAAACTCCCAAATCGCTGCTCAGATCCACCAAGATTTGTCTGGTAATAGTGGAAAAAAACCCCAAAATCCACAAATATTTACCCCTCTTTGCCTCACTGTTTCAATGCTAATTTATCTTGCTTTAAAAGTGAAGAACTCCTCATATTTTAGCAGCAGAAATGTCCTGGGAGGGAAGCATGGGAGGAGGAAAATAAAGCAAAGGACAACTATTTAAAAATCCATTAATAATGCTGTGAATTTAAATACCCAGCACACTGGAATTGGAGTGGAAAAAGCAGTCATCAACAGAAAAAAAAAAAGGAATTAAAAGAGATATTATTTATCAAGAAAAGCAATTTTTAGCAGCGGTGTTACTTCATTTTTATAGTTTGTATTTTGCATATTTTAAAAACAAAGTTTATCTGTACTCAGGATTGAGGCTGCAAACCTTTTTCAACTCAACTTTTTTAAACCATTATTAGGAAAAGAGATCTGAAATTTCCAAATGCAGCAGACATGCTCAGCGACACTGATTGGAATGAGGAAAGCAGCCAAACCAAACCAAACCAAACCAAACCAAACCCAACAAAACACAACTTTACTCTGGAAAATGAAAATTTCACCTTGAACCTGTTGGTAAATTCAGCTGTGGCTTTATGGGAATGTTGAGCAGTTGCAGCAATAGTTTGATCTGCAATAATTTTTCTTGCCAGCACCAGGAGCTCAGTTGGCACCTGGGGTGTTTACCTTGATGGAGTCATTACATTTGCATTGATTTTTTTTTTTTTTAATCCTTGCAAATTTTCCACCAAAATTGATTTTGTTAATCTTTTTGAGCACCGTGCATTTTTTTAAAAATTGCATTTTCTGGTCGACTACGTCACTCACAGCAGCTCTTTCTCGACCAGGAAAATAAAATAAAAACAATTTCATTGATAATCGCTTTATACAGCCCATATGTAACAGTGCTTAGTGTGAAATGTTATTTATATATCCATTTCTATACTTATAATCTGCTGGGAAATGGGCATTTTCTCAAGATTTGGGAGCATTTGTTTTCTCCTGAAGGAAAAAAAACTGAAATAAACCCCAGAAAATCTTCTTCCATTTTTATATGAGTTCAGCCTCAGATTCCTGGATTATGAACTTTGAGATTTTCTCAAGTTTTTCTCAAGTCCCGTGGAGTTCAGGATCACTCAGAACATTTCAGGAGATTTCTATTCCAGGCAAACTCCCAGTGCTACAAGAATATTTTTCCCTAGTTTACTTTATCTCCTGAGATATGAATCCTGCGGTGATTCTGCCCAAAAACCAGCAGCAGTGGAAAGCAGAGTTTGCATTTGTGGTGTAAAGTTTGAAAACACGAGGAGCTTTTTACCCTAAAACTCAAAAAAAGTCAAAGCACAAAAGATCCTCCATTGGGGATTTTTTTGGTTGGTTGGTTGGTTTTTTTGGTTTTTGTTTTTTGGGGGGTTTTTGTTGTTGCTGTTGTTGTTGGGGGTTTTTTTGGTTTTTTTTTCTTCATGCCTGAAGATCATTTTGTAAATATTTTGACTTCTGAACTCATTTTTCAGTGCATTGTTTGGCATTGTCAATGTAAATACTCAGTAATTGGCACAAAATGTCCCTGGATTTTGGATCCCAGATAGTCCCAATTTCAGAGAAGCATTTTTCCTGTGAAAATCCTCCTGGATCTTCACACTGACTCACTTCTGCCAGCTCTCCAACCAGATCAATCTCACAGATCTCCAGCTCTAGATTAAAATAATGGAATAAATCCAGATAACATTCAAAGATTCATCACAGCCAAGAGTTTTTTTCCTAATTCCTAGAAACTGATGCACTGCCAGTGTCCATATTTGTTGTTATATCATTAATAAGGAGAGAAATTGCAGTTCACGTTCTCCTGCAATTGTAATTCTGAGATAGGAACTGCTTTTCCTGCAGACTGAGCTGAAATAACTGAGCTGATTCCATACAGGCTGGGCCTTTGCAAGCTGGAAATTGTGGTTTTTTGCCTTTATCTCCTCTGCCTGGCAGGGTGAGAACTGCTGCTCCCTGATAGCAAACAAGGGAAGTCTTGGAGAGAAATCTCCCAGTTTATACCTCACATTATCTGCGATCAGCCAGCATTATCCTTTCTGGATTGATCCTGGAAAATGCATAATAAATCCAAATTTCCAGGCTGCCTGTTGGCACTGGGTACATAATTACACAGAATTTTGTGTATTTGTGCAAAAAAAGTCAACCCTGTGTGCATCTTTGGGTCTGGAAGTTGACTGGGAATGGAGGAGTTTCCAAATCTGACTGTTTTATTGCATTGGATCAAATCAGCTCCTTTGCAGCCACAATTCCTGGACAGGGAATTTCGTGTCTGAGCTGAGATGAAGTTCTGGAGCACTGGCAGGACAGGGAGTTTCCCTCCATGAACCACAAGTGAGATCTCTCTAGACCAGCTGAGTTAGGTGGACAATTCCTGGTTTGCCATTTCTGCGAGCAGAGAGCAGCAGCGAGGCTCAGCCCAGCTGAGGTGACACCCAGGGGACAGTGGATCGATGCTTTTGTCCCCAGAATTCCCACCCAGGACACAAATCCCTCTGCCAAACAGGAATGCCCAGATCTCCATCACCCTTGGGAATTTCCAAATTTCACCTCCTTGCTGTGATGCCTGAATTTGTCCTTTCTTTTTATACCTTTTTATCCATTTTTGTACCCTTTCCCTGTACCCTTCACAAACACTCCTCGTACCTCAGCCCCACAGGTTTATAATTCTTTTAGTCTGATATTTAGCTTCATTTGGGGGTTTTGCAGAGTGAGAATACTAAATATTCACACTATCTCAGAACTAGAAGCTCCGACCTTGGACAGAGCCTCCTCTCTGAAATATGTCTTTTAAACTAGGCTGCAGTCTCATTTAGAGGCAGTAATTAGAACAGGGGGACAATTACTTCATTTATTAAGTTTCTTATTGGGGGATTTTAGGCAGATATGCTAATTCAATATATAAATTTGTATACACGTTGTGCAGGGGGTGTTTCTCAGCATGTTTCCACCTCTGACAAGTTGAACACCTAAAATCTTTTTAAACCAAGGGAATTCCCCTTTTCCCTTTACTACCTGTCTGCTCCATATTTTTACCATCCTGATAAGGCATCAGCTGTGCTCTGCCCCTTCAGGTCGCTGTGCATCACCTCAAAAGCCAATTTCTGCTGCAAACAGAGCCTTGCCTGCCCTGCAGGAGGTGCTTGGGACACTCAGGCTCAGGCAGCTCCTCTGAGTTGTGTTATTCCAAGTACATCTTGTCTCTGCCAATGACACCGAAATATTCCCTCCCTCCTTCCCTGTGTCCAGCTGTCACTCACTGCAAGTGACACTGCTGTTCTTGCAGTTGGCAAGGATTTGGGAGGGCAGCACCAAAAAAAGGGATTTGGGCTGGAAAAATGTGTTTTGTGTTCTTGGAACTGTGTGGAAGTGGTGACCTCATGGCTTTACATACACACTGAGAGCTCGGGATTTGTCTGCAGAAATCAGGAGATTTCACACAGTTTTGGTGAATCCTTCTCATTCTGACTTGGGGACATTGCTCGTTGTTCCTCCACTATCCAGGTCCCAAAATCCAGGGACACTCTGTGCTAATTACCGAGTATTTACATTGACAATGCCAAACAATGCACTGAAAAATGAGTTCAGAACTCAAAATTCACAAAATGAACTTCAGGCATGAAACAAAAAAAAAAATCCCCAATGGAGGATCTTTTTTGCTTTGACTTTTTTTGAGCTTTAGGGTAAAATGCTCCTCATGTTTTCAGACTTTGCACCACAAAGGCATCTTTAGCTCCTGCACAGCTCCACAGCTCCTTATTTCTGTAAATTCTTAGTGCAAATTGGACCAGAAACAAATAGGGAGGGACTTGCTTTCTATGACACCTATTCTAAAAAAAATTCAAATAATCCTCTCAAGCAATTAAAAAACCCCAAAGACTGGAAAAGAGAATTGCAGCGTGTCACTGGAGTCAGTGGGGTGGGATGGTGGAGATGACAAGGAGGAGAGGAGAAAAACTCTGGCTGCTCCCAGACTATCTGTATACAACCTTTTTTTTTAATATTTCATTGCTTGGGCTCTTTGATTCTTTTGGTCTTGATTTGGTTTTTGTTTGTTTTTTTAACTTCCAATTTCATTTCCTGTTTCTTGTTGATGTTGTTTAGCGCTCAGTCCCTGAACTACGCTTTGCCTTTTGATGAGCATTCCCCATGGAAAAAACAGTTTGGGGTTTTTTTTTTCCAAGAGCCACTTTCCACTAATTCCAGACCAATTCCTGCTCTTTTATTGCAATTAACTTCTGTGGTTTAAAAGAATATGCCCCTCACTGATCCAGAGTGTGCAGCTGGTGATTAAATTCAAAAAAATTCTCTTCGCTAAGACATTTTGTTCTGTTTAGCTCTCCTGGGATGGTCACATGGCCACTCAGAAATTGTTGATGTGCACCATTCTGTCACTAAAAGGAGCTGAGAAAGCTCCTGGTGCAGAGACCCAGAGAATTTCTTTTGAGGCAGACGTTGTAAAAATAGCTGGGGAGAAAACAGCACTGATTTAACAGCCAAAAAAAGTCAGATAAACCTAACGGAGAAGCAAAAAACAACACATGCCAAAAAGAAATTCAAATAATGCCCTCAAACAATCCAAAAAAACCAATCAAAGGGTGGAAGAAAGAATTGCAAAGTGTCACTGGAGACGGCTGGGAGGATGGGGAAGGCAGAAGAGCTCAACAGCACGAGCAGAACAGAGCAGTTCAGTTCACTGCAGGTCTTCTGCTGCAAATCTTTGTTTTGTCTCTGGGCCTCTGAGATTGTAAATAACAGAAATAAAAAAATTCCCTTTGCTAAAGAACTCTCCCAACCTCCTTCAGCCAGGGTAGACTTCTGTGTGTATTTTGGAGATAGAGATTTACAGCATGAAGAATCGGAGTTATTATAAATCATAATTACAGCTCGTGGTGTGTTCCCTGTTTTATTAAGTTATCAATTCATTATCTGTCTTGCTGCAATTAATTTTGGAATTAAATCCTACACGATTTTGGAAGTCCTCACCTCCACCAAAGGTGTGGAAAAGACTGTGGAATGTTTGCTTGGGAGGGAGGAAGGCTGAGAAGCCAACAGAAATATTCTCCCCATTGGTAAGAGGGAAGATAAAAGCCCTGATTGCCTCAAAACACGCAAATAAATTTCCTGCTAGCCCAAACTCTGCCTAAACATCAAGAAATGTTCTCTTTCTCCACGTCAAGAGGGTTATTTATGCAACTCTATCCTTGTCAGAACTGCAGTACATTCCATCCCTTTGCTAAAATACTGTAAATTCATGAATGATGAGTGAATTCTTAATTTGGCCAAAATATCTATATTTATCTGAAAAAGCCAATGATGGGTTTGCTTCAATGCTGAGAGAGCCTTTCACTGCCTGCAGTGTGCAATTCCAGCCCTGCTCCGTGCCAAGGCTCCAGGTTGGAGTTCAATAAAGATTTCAGTGAGGCTGGAGCAGATTTCCTTCCTCAACAGCTCCAAATTTCTCCTCTGCTGTTGAATCTCCAGGTTCATGCTGGTGCTTTCTGGTGCTCCAGCTTGTGAGACATTCCTGTTCAGATATTCCTGCAGGGATATCCAGTGCTGAACCCCCCAGGGACCCTCGAGATGAAGAGAATTTCCTGCCCACAGTGGTGGTTTTGCAGGATTTGTGCCAAATTTCTGCCTCTCCACGAGCCAGAGGGTGGCTGGGAGGAGACAGAAGAAGAAGCTCCAGAAATCCTCACAAATCAACCTGTCCCAGATGCTTTCACAACCCAGAGTGTGCTCTGCTTCCTCCTCAGAGCTGTAAATCAGGGATTTTATTGCTCAGAGGATGAGGGTTTCTCCACCAGGGCTGGGCTGAGGTTGCTTTCCATGATCCAAGTGTGATCAGGAGCTGCAAATCGCTGAGCTCGAGGTGTTTGCTGAGAGAGAAACAGCATCTCCGAGGGGCTGCAGCTCCTTCTCTGCTCCCTGGGACAGGACAGCACCCAGGAAGGGCTGGAGCTGTGTCAGGGGGATTTGGGAAGGATTTTGGGGAAGGTTTTTCCCCCAGAGGGTGCTGGCACTGCCCAGGCTCCCCAGGGAATGGGCACAGCCTGAGCTCCAGGGATGCCCAGGGTGGGATTTGGGGTGTCTGTGCAGGGCTGGGGTTGGATCCATGATCCTGTGGCTCCTTCCAGCTCAGGACATTCCAGGATTCTCTGGAATAACCTCAGCTTGGGTGGCTGGGAGGCTCTCCTCCAATCCCTGTGCAGGGATCAGACAGAAGGGACAGCAGAACACCTCGGGTGCTTCACCCTAAACACTCCTGAGGTGACCCAGAGCCAACCTCCCCGAAGGGAATTTCCCTCCCATTGCAGAGATTGCAGAGCTCTCAATTTCTCCATTTTTGCTTTAAACCAGAGCAGTGTTTGCTGTTAAAAAGAGCAGTGTTTGCCGTTAAAAAGAACAGAATTTGCTGTCAATAAAATTGGAATTGCAACAAGCTCCAGCCTTTCACCCTTAAGTTAGATCCTCCTGGGCCAAATCCATCTGGGATGAGCTGCTCCTGGAGGTCCAACATTCCCTGTCCCAGACAGAGCACTCCAAGCAGGAATTAGGGTTCCTCCCTGCAAGCCCTTGTGACCGAGCACTTGAGAATGGAATGGGAAGAGCTGCTATAATCGAGTTTCCATGAATGGAATGTTCACCCCTCTGCTCATCAGGAGGAATGTGGATCATGGCTTTATAAATACACGTCTGTAATTATAACCAGCGTGTTTTATAAGGAAGAATGACCATTCTGGCTGGAAATTGGCCGTAAATTTCCACACAAACCTGAGATCTGTTTTGAGCAAAGCGCAGAATGTGACTCAACAGATGTTGAATCAACACTTGCACGCAAGAAATCAGCTATAAATTGGGTAATGCTTTCACGTAGTCATTTACCAGCAATTAATAAAATACTAAAAAAAAAACTAGAGGGAAAAAAAAGAGCTTTTCCAGAGACTGACCACAATTCCAGCTCATTAAATTCTTCTTCTTTTTTAATGCAATGTTTGTCCTCATTATTTATCTCCACTCCATAACAGAACACTTGCTCTCATGAAAACATAACCTTGTTCTCACACCCTTTCACTGCATGTGCCAAACTTGGTCTCAGACATATTTTGTTGGTTTTCCACTAAAACTTGGAAAAACTCGACTCTGACTGACATCAGGGAGCCATAAACTGGAGCTCAAGATGCCAACAAGTTCTCTTGTTGTTACAGAGTCAGCTGAGTGTTTGAAAAACAACCTCAGGGGAAACTCTTCAGAGGCACACAGCAAATATTTACTGTTGTTATAAAGTCTTCGCTGCTCAGACAAGGGAATAAATTCAGATTTAGAAACGTCTTCTCGTAGCACAGAGCTTTGGTTTGTACAGAACCAGGTCTGACTTAGGCCAGGTTTATTTGCAGTCAGAATTTCCATCAATCAGAGCAGGATTGGAACATGCTCTGATTGGAATCACCATTAAAAGCTTTGGCAGAGGAGATCAAACTCCCTCACGATTTCCTAAAAGAAAACTGCAGCCTTGCTGATCCAAGCTCTGCAGGTCAGGATGAAGAGCACCCTTTTCACCATTCCCAACGTAAAACCCCAAGGAGGAATCTCTGAGAACCTCAGTTTTCACTGCTCTCCCTGGTGTTGTTCCTTCCTCTTTTTGACAAATTTAGCCTCTTTTTCCTTATTTCTGGATTTTTGGCTTCACCCCTGCACGGTGCAGTAAGGAGACACAGCTGAGCCTGGGGATTGAGATAAGCAAATCCAACCAATGGATCATTGCTGAGGCACCAAACCAAACCAATAAAAACCACACACACACCAAAACCAACCCCAGCAATCCCTGAGGCTCTCGCAGCCTCACTTGGCCATCTCAGGGCTCTCTGGAAATTTATTTTTAGGTCACTTCAAAGCACTAAGAGGCAAAGCAGCAAAAGGTGCCTCGAGAATTACCCTAAGTGGATTTATGTACCTGTAAGCAGTAAAATCTCTGCTCTGCTGCTCTGATGTTATAACAGAGATGCAGAGCAGTTGTGCAATTGGAGAAGCATCAATTATTGCCTTTATTTCCAAATAAACACCAGGGGTTGAGCCAAACTCCTCCTGCCAAGAGCTCCTCCACACTCCAACTTCAGCTCCTCCCTGCCCTTCTCCCTCCCTCCCCCTCTTTATCTGAATCCAGAAGATGAATAGGAACTCCTCGTTCCCTCAAATTTAATATGTTTAAAATGCAAGGCTCATTCTTGTGCCTCAGCCCATTTCTAATTAATTTCTGGGTTCCTGTTTTCATGTTTTCCATCTCACTGAGCAAAACAGACTCCTGAGCTGTCCATCTCCTGCTGCAGCAGAGATGGAGCTGGAAAACAACATGAAATTCTCATTTCTTCAATCACCTGCAAAATGACAGCTCTGGATTTGATTCTGGAACATTTTAATGATAAGAGAGATTGAGGTTCTTATAACCAGTGGATATTCATTAATGTGAAATCACACAGCAATCCCCTGTAATTATATGAAGTGTCCAAAGCATTGACCATTGCAGAAAATTATAATTAAAGTTATTGAAATTAATTAGAAAAGGAGATAGTAATTAAATTCCGGTTGCTGGAATGTAAAACTGCTCTGAAATTAAATACAATGGATGGCTCCTCCAGAAAGGGGGACGTTGGTAATATTTTTTTCTTTATGCTAGGCAAAAATAAAGCTAATTTTTATGGAAGGATTTCTTTAACAAAAATACTCGAATAAAATTCTTTACCCAATGAAGTTTTGCTAAGATGATTTTCCTGCTATTTGCTCTCCCAGAAAAACCAAAGTTTCCTTCTGCCCAGCTCGTTTTGCTCCGAGTGAGGCTGGAGCAAAGCAGAAACACTCAGAACCAACTGTGCTCCGAGGAGAAGCCCAAAGCTGGGAATTCCTGAAGGAATTCACTGATGTTTCTGTCCAATGCCTCTTTTCTGCCTGTGTGCCCCAGTGATGCTGGTTTGGTTGGGATTGTCCTGCTGTGTTTGGAATTTTCTAACCTCAGCTGGATTTGAATGAATCCAAGTCTGACTCTGCTTAGCACTGCTGTAATTCCAGAAAGAAACCAGGAAGGAAAAGCAGCCCTTGTGTTGGGCAGATGCCACAGGACTTTAGATGGAAGAAGGCAGAAATGGCTCCTCTTGGAACCAGAAATCCCTACATTTTCCAGGGGAAGCTGCTGCCCTGAGATGACATTCAGATGTTCAGAGTTCTGCCCCAACAACCCAGCCTGGAGTGACACATCTCAAAGCAGGTCCCAAAACAGAGGCAGTGGCCTTTCCCTGGAATTTCAGCTCAAAGATTAAAAGAAAGCAGAAGTTTCTTGGCTCCTGGCTGCCAATCCAGGCCCCTGGGAAGCTCGGTTGTCATTTTAATGTTTTGGAAGATTCTGAGCTCTCTGCACTTCTCTCTGCTCAGGAAATCTGATTTTCCTGCCAGCTCAGTGCACACAGACTCCAGGAAAGCTTTTCCTGCCACTGCCATATGCTGCAGCTCCATGCTTGTGCTTTACAGCCACCAACACACGTCTGATAGCTTTGGTGGCAGATGACAGAATCATCCTAACTCTCATGGAAAAGTGTTTCATCACCATTAAAGCTGGAATTCCTGCGGTGTGAGGCTGAAAACAGCTCGGCTGCAGGAACCAGGTGGTTTCCTGTGCCATTACAAACATTTTGTAGGATCCCATCTCTTCTGGGAGAACAGGGATTCTATCACCTGTGCTGCTGATTATTCCATTTTGAAAAATTATGTGGAAATCACTTTATGGAAAAGGTCTTCACTGAAGCCAAATGGCTCCAAAACAGACCTTAAAGCTGAAGTAACAACAGGGTAAAGTCATAGGCCATAATAAACTCTCAGGTTTTGAGCCTATTAACTTACATTGAAGCAGTTTAAAGCAATGAAAACATTCTTTGGAGAAGCCAAATTAATTTCTAAAAAGACAAAAGCAAATAAATGTTCACAGAGAAATTGGCCAACAAATCTTCTCGCCTTGATTTTGTATTTCTGCAGGAGCTGATTTCAAAAATGGATCATTGTTACAGCCCAGCTGTCTCAGGATATGTAACAACAGACCTTGATCAGTTTGCAAACCAAATAACTCTTCCTGGGATGTTTTCCCCAATCCTCCACGCCGCTCTGCCGTGTTTTGAAGATGTGAAAACTGAGAAAACGGAGAGGAGAATCCCACTCCTTGCTGGCTTTCCTGGCCCCTTCTCTCTGCCCTGGGGTGAGCACAGAACACAAGGAGGTTCTCACTGCACACCCTTTGGCAGGAATGCTGTGGCTGTGGAAATCCTGACAGCTAAAGTGGAATACAGAGAAATGTGGGATTTTCCTCACAGCTGCACACAGGTTTGATCCCAGCCCTGACTCCAATCCTTCCTGACAACTCGCAGCCTGGTTTTCCTCAGTTTATCATAGAATACTGGAAAATTGATTGAGATGAAGGTTTATGCTAAAAGACAATGTGATTGCTGCCACATAATTATGACAGAGTGAGAACTCCCACTGTGACTGCTGGAACTGCAGATGAGACACAGGTCTGTGAAAGGGAAAATTCATCCCACCTCGCCCTCCTTAATTCGTTCTTCCTTGGAATCCCTACTTTCCTCTGTAGTTATCACCCTGCCAATATTGTCCTGTTAATTTTAAGTGTCCCTTTAAGGGAATTTGTGGGTTTTTTACTGATAGTAACACAGCCAGACCAGAACTGGCTGGAAGGGGGAAAGGTGCAAGGGCTTTTCATCCTGTTAATGTCAAACGTCGTGTGCAAACCAGGGAGATGTTAGAAAACCTTTTAAAAAGAAAGAAATTTGCAAGAAAGCTTCTCCAATCAGGACTGGAGACACCTGAATACCAAGCTGATGCTTTAGGAATAAAAATCCTTCTTCTCCCCACACTGCAGTCCTGCATCCCCAGCAAGCTGGAATGTGGGGTTTTATTTGTGGCATTTTCTGAAAGTCTCAAAAACTTGGAAACTTTTCCACTTGTCTCAGACGCTGTCTTGGCACCAGCACAAGATTTCACTGTGCTGAAATGTCACTGATCAACAGTAGATCCCAAATGTTTTTCATCACAATCATGCACTCTATTCTCACTCACAGAACAAGCATTTAGCAGCATATGTGTCCCTCTGGCCTTATGGTGCTGAGAGAGATAGGAGCTGTTTTCCTCTAGGAACAGGAAATTTGCCATGAGCTTGAAGCTTTCCTGACTGCAGATTTGTAGGCAGTTACTGCTCCACGCAGCCACAAAACATTAACTAAGTCTATTTTAATCAAATATTCATTAAACTGCTATTAGATGTAACCCAGAGCATCCATCCCCTGTCAAAATACGTGCTGTGAGCCTGCTGAGAGCTCATCTCAGTAAAAACCCATCGTGCCCATTACTCAATCCATAAATGTCGGGCTGGGAGGTGAGGAGAGTGATGAATCAGGAGCAGAAAAGTGTGGGAATAGCAGAGCTCAAGCTGAGAGCTGCAGCCTCAGTCTCCTCATCAGACGTAAATCACGGCTGGGTTAAGCAGCTGGAGCAGCCAGGATTGACTACAGGCAGAGGGAAGGAACCAGGAGTCGTCAGAGCTCCGAGAGGGTAAAACACACAATGAAACAATGTCTGGAGAGCTTCAGCCTCAGGGGGATCATCAGCCAGGGCTAATTTCATTAAGAGGGGCTGGAATCTTTAGGAAAGGCAGTGAGAGTTGAGAAGTGACAAGGACAGAGGGTTGGGATGACACTGGCAGGGGGTTCTGGACCAAGTCCTTAAATAACCCCAGTTTGGGCCAACTTTCCTGGTCCCACAGCTCCTCCCTCCAACACCAGCTCTCCTGCTCTAGGATTTGGTGAGTCCGTGATGATTTCAGCCCAAGTGCATCTGATTTGGTTGGCTGCCACAGCACCAGTGAGCTGCAGACTCCCAGAGGGCTTGGATTTTCCCTCAGGAGCCGTGGAGTTCACCCCATGGTCTGGCCTGGACACACAAACATGTCATGGGAATGGGCACAGCCAGAGGTGACATCTCCAGAGCATCACATCCTGATCCCTGCAGATGCCAAAGTCTTCTCCATCCCAGGATTCTGCACCAGAACCTTTCCCTCTTCCAGCCCTGTGAACCAGAAATCCAAAAGCCCTTGCAGGGCACCTCTCCCAGCAGCACTCGCCAAGTCTGTGAAAATTCTTCTTATTTTTGGCTGGCCTTTCCCTGCAGCTCCAGGGGTCAATGAGCTGCAATCCCAGCTCAGCAAAGCCTCGGGGTGAGGGATGGCTGAGCCACCCCAGCAGCCCAGAGCAGCCTGTGTTGTGTCCTTTGGGTGAACACAAAGGAAAAGGACCACTTTGGACATGTCCAGTTCATCATTTCTGTTACTATGAACCCAAGTGAGCTCAGGGCCATGGCCACAGTATTGTTTAAACTCCATATAACATTTTCTACAATTGCTTCAGCCAAAAAGGAAAACAAACCCTACTTTTTATCCCTAAATGTTGAACTGTCCCACATCAACTTATGATTCCAACATTTATCTCATCCTCCTGCTGGAAGGTTCATCCACAGCTGCCTGAACAGAGCCAGGAACAGGCAGGGAAAGGGGAAAACTGATGGATGAATCTCTTGAAAAGCATGGGAAAGGAGTAAGATATGGGGGCCATATGGGTGAGCAGTTGGGTGTTGAGAGAGTGGGAGGAGAAATCTGACCCAGAATTCCAAGGATTATTGTGTCACAGAGCTGTCTCATGATGGGCCTTTACCTCCCTGATTCCAACCACAGCTTCCATCCTGCCACCTCACAGCGAGAGAGAGTTTAGCAAATTCTCCAGGTTCCAATGGATTTTAAAGAATTTGGAAATACTTCAAAGAAACCGACAAAAATCTGTTCTGCTGAAAAATTCTGATCATCGCCTCTAAGTTGTTTGCTTGCCAGAGGAACAGTTTACATTTCAGGCATTTGGAAATTTCTTACTGTTCAATCCAGCAGTAAACAGTGAAAAAAAATCTCAATTAGAGCCTCCTTGGGAGTTAGCTTCATTCCTAGAACCATCTGCACTTTCCTGCTTTGCGCTGCCACATGGAAGGAGCACTTTGCATTCCCCATGCAAGGCAGCCCTGCAGCTGGAGATGCATCTCCTCCTCGGCAGCACTGAGCTCACAGTGACGTGCAGAGCACAGCAGGAGAATCACCATCCCTTCATCATCCATCCATCCATCCATCCACCCACCCACCCATCCATCCATCCCAAAAATCCTGCTGGCACAGGAGCACCAGCACAGCCTCCCACCTTGCACTTCCAAGTGCTTCCCAGCTGAAGGACACCAGGCACACCCTGAAGTTGCTCACTTGTATGTCAGCAGTGCTGGGCTCTCTCTGTGGCAGCCTGAGCCGAGCAGAGCTGGCACTGCTGAGATGCGTAAAGTGCTCTGTGACAAATTCCCTCCAGCAGGAGCTCAGGAATGCTGATTGTGAGTATGAACAGGAGGAAATCCCCCTGTTCTGGGAGTGGATCAATGTCGGGGTGCATGTGGGA
The DNA here is from genome assembly GCA_013397955.1 of Grantiella picta. NCBI lineage: Eukaryota > Metazoa > Chordata > Aves > Passeriformes > Meliphagidae > Grantiella > Grantiella picta. The sequence goes on along the minus strand of VZRM01007148.1, from coordinate 214,517 downwards.
AGGGGGAAAGCTTGGCTGTCGCTGTGTTATATTTGCCTCACGGCTTGTAGCGATCTTGTTTGGATAGATTTGATTCATTGCTTTCCAGCTGAATGTCTGAAGGTGTTTCATTTAAAGGACAGGCGGCAGCGTTTCCTCGGGAAAGGCAGGGAGAGGCAGGCACTGGGAGAGAGCATGACTTGCCTGAATTCACTCATCCCAGGAGCTCAGGGTGCATTTCCCATCTCCTCAGGCTCAGGTCATGCCCAGGAGCATCGCTGGGTGCCACCCAGAGCCACAGCTGGGGCAGCAGGGAGCTGCTGTGGCCAGAGGAGATGCCAAGCCCAGGGCGGCAATGTGCTGGGAATGTGGAGAATTTGGGATATTCTCCACACACCTGGACTGCTGTTACCTTGCTGCTGCCTTTCTGCGGCATACAGACACGGGAAAATCACTCCCATCCATCCTGTGAGTTTGTTTTTGTTAAATATCACACATGACAGGAGCTCGTCGCTCCCCCATCAGCTCTGGAGAAGTCCTGGATCTATTTTCTGGCTGCAGTTATGGTCACAGTCAGGATGAGAGGGACAGACCTATTACATTATTAACTCTGATTGTACTCTTGCAATTGTAAATACTTTGTGTCCCTGAATATATTTCACAGATGAATATATTTCATTTATGGCAATACCACACCCTGGGGTGGCAGCACTGAGGACAGACACAAGGATGAGATGCAGACTATTGCATTATTCCGAATATTCTCCAGATTTGCAGTTGTTTCTATTCTAGAAATCTACTCAAGGCAACCATGACATGAAACCTTTTCTCCAATGTGTATTCCAAAAAGTCTTTCAGGGCTCCACGGAGATAAAACTGTCTGAGTTCTTCTGCAGATTTACTACCATGATGTGCTCACTTAATTTGTGATGGAAAGAGCCTGTTGGAGTTATCATTACTCATTACTTCAGCTTCTCCTCCAGTTCCATTTGTCCTCCTGCAACGCCGTTGAGTTTGCCTAGGCTATAAATAAAGGTCCCTTGGGATGCTGGATATTGCACTCCGAACAAAAAATTCAGTGACTCATTCTCATACATATTTTCTCCCACTGTCTTCATCACGGGCAAAAGTTCCTGCTCATTCCAAAGGGTCAGGAGGAACAGAGCTGGCAGTGGATTCTTGGCAGATGTAGGTCAGGAATCCTTTCCTCAGATGCCCTGAAAGGTGAGTTATTTTATACCCAGCTAGTGGAATAATTTCTGGTTACAACCAAACCTCCTTAAGGCCCAGAGCTGTTGGGTGGTTCTACCCAAAAGGGGAAAGTTTCTGACGAGAGTGGTGCCGGAGTGACTGACAAGTCCAATGACTTCATCTGGCATCACTGACTTGGAGCTCTCACTGCCTTCCTGGGTTGTTTGTCCTGATGGAAATGTGTGGTGCTGGAGTCACCAATGTCATTCTTAATTACAGCAAATATCAACCTCATGGACTTGAAATGGAGAAAGTCTGCACAGGCACTGCCTGGTGGGGACACAAATTATCCAAACAACCCCCCACGTCTCTGCTCATCCACAGGTTATTATAGCTTTTCAATATATGTTTTAAAAATGATAGATATAAAATATATAATTTTTAAAACTCAGAGACCAGAAATCCTACAAACACTCTGGAAATGAAACAATTCCTGATGGATCAGAACTGCTGCCTTCAGCTCACCTGTATTTCTGACTCATGGTGACTTCTGACAAGAACAACTCTCGGAATGAGCATGTAAAAAATGTTAATTCCCTCAAAATCCTCCTCATTATCTCAGCTGGGTAAAAGCCTGGAGCAGCTGCAGCATTGCTGAGCTTTGCTCTTGGAAAACAATTCCAGAGTGGACTTTGGGCAATTATAGGAAATCTTTCCAGGAAAAGGTCCTTTTCTCTGGTGTGCCTGGATCCCAGCTCTGTGCTTTAGGTGGGAAATGCCAAATCCATGGCTGTGTTTGATGGATCCATCCCTGGGAGCCTCAGAGGTGCTCCTGCCCCACACAACCCCAGCAGCTCCCAGATCCAAGGAGCTGCTCATCCCCTCTGGAGCTCCTGAATTCCAGAGGCCAAAATGAACACTCAGGCTGCACCTCCCGGAGCAGTCAAACCATCCCAGTGAGACCTGCAGAGGAGTCTGCAGTTTCCTCCCTCCCTTCTCTCCTCTGCAATATTCCAGGATGGGATGATTTCCCTGGATCGACTCTCCCTGGAATTCCAGACCCATCTGTGTTTTCCTGCTTTTTGCAGTCCCATCTCCCACATTCCCTGGGAAAGCTCAGGGATTTGGGAAGCAGCAGGGATCAGTTTAGTTCCAGCAAATAAAGCTGTTCCCGTTGTGCCTCTGCACTGCCATCCACCATCCCACAATGCACAATGCAGTTCTCTTTCCTACCTAATGCACATTTAATTAGAATTAAATAGAATTAGACCTTTGCCGGTTGCTTAAATAGTTGATATAATTATTGCAAATCTTGACAGGAAAAAGAGAGAAACAGATGTTTTCTCTCACCTAATTTTTCTCTGGAGAAATAAAGGCTGGTTATAGATTTTTATGGCTTCTCACAAGAACGAAATATGGGGAAAATAACAGATTCATGAATATTTAACATTAATTCAAAGAAGAGTTCAGTGTTCATTTAACAGAAATTACAAGCCAAACTCTAATTCTTTTCTTTGAAGTTCTCACAGTTCCACCTGTAGTTTGTGTTCTGGCTACTGCGAGTTCAACTGATGCACTGGGTAACACTGAAAAATACATTTAAATTTTCAATTTAAAAGGAAAAAATTCCTTTATTTCCCCTCTCAGCTTCATCTGTAAAAGATGGAGCAGGATGTGCTTCTTTAATTTACTCTGAGGAGTGTGAAATCACTCCTGCATAATTTAAAGTGTGATGAGGTGTTCTGTGAGTTCAAACACTGCTGGGGAGGAGGAGCAGCAGCATTTCAACCTCACAGGCTGATGTTGATAAAGACAAGAGGGAATATTTTGGTTCAAATATTCCCTTAGAGGAAAAGACACAAAATTGGTATTTTCTCTCCTGAAGTTCCAGACTCTGGGATCGTGCAAAATCCCCTCCTCTATTTGGATTTACAGCTGTAAGGATTGGCACATTTGGAGATCTGACAGAAATCACTGTCCTGGTTCTTTTTGCTTTATTTTCCCAAAAGTCCTTTCTTTCATTTCCTTCCTGAACAGCAAAGAGCTCCTTTTTGTCCTTTGCTTCCTCATTATCCCGATGTTTTCAACTCCACACCAAAAGCAGCTTTCTGTCCATTTGCAATCCTTCTCCAAGGAATTCTGCTCTTTGGCATTATTTTTTTTTACTGCAATGAGTTCAGCAGAGGAATGACTGGGTAGTTATTGAGCTGGGGAGGAGAAATACAAATTTCCAGCTTCTCTGGGAGCAGGGAAGCAGCAAGACAGGGAATTTAGACTTTTCTTCTCCTCAGAGATCCCCATATTTTAACAAAACTAGATGTCAAAATGACTTCAAGGTTAGAAAAACTGCTTAATACCATTAAAGAGACCCCTGAAATACATCTAAATGCACATTTATTAAAAGGAACAGATAAATTAGATGATAGATTGATATCAATCTGACCGGATGAAGATCTTGGCCTATATTTTAAAGCCTATATTATTGCAAATATAAAAGTCAGTCCCAGCCTCTCTCAGGCATTTTCATCAAGGCAAACCATCAGGATGGGGTTGTACATCAGCCCTGCGAGATGAATTTCAGTGTTTATCAGCACTGAGGCCTCAGCCACTCACCGGCAATAAGATATTTATGCAGCAATTGCAAGTTCTAAATGTCATAAAGCTGAAATTAAGTGCTGTGCACACCATGATCAGAGCTTAGTGATGTGGAGAGAGGTGGAAAATAAGTTGTTGTTGGGGTTTTTTTAAAGGAAATATCGGTCTTTTACGAAAATGTCCAAGCTGGAAAATGAAAGTTGAAATTTAGATGCCCCAGGACTTTGGGACCCAAATCGTCCCCCTAAAGTCTTAGAAGCAGAATAAACCATTTGGATAGTTAAAAACAAAGAGAAAGCTGTCATTAGGTACAGAAATAATCCTGGTGCACAGATCGGGGGGACTATCCAGAAGTTTCTGAGGTATTCTAGTGCTTAAAGATGAAGGTGAAAACTCTCAAGACAGCAAAATTCCCACTCAGTTCAGATATCTCTGAAAAAATCCCTTTCCCAGCCACATCTCTGTTGTGTGAAAAATATTACTCTGGGCTGGGCACCTCATTCTTAGAGTGAAGAGATGATTGCAAAGGAGTCACAAAATGAAGATTAGTTACTTGTAACATCATCTGCCAGCATGAGGATCTTTATCCAGCCTGAATTTGCCTCCAAGTTTATTTCTTGAGGTGTGGAGATTTATAACACTGTGGTCACATCAGCCAGTCAGGGATTCTTTCATTAGCTACACAAACCCCTAATCTGCTCCCAAATCTTGCTCAGCCCTTGGCACAACATTGTTTTCTGACAGTAACAGGAGCTTTGTGTTGTGTTTAAAGTAGTATTTTCTTTTTTCGGCATTTAACTCCTGTCCTTTTAATCTCAGGTTGAATATTTTCAGTGACGATTAACTTCTGTAATGTAAATAAACAGGTCCAACCATGTGCCTTTTTTCAAAAAGACAAAGCAACCTGCAGTCATTTGAATTTCTGGGATGTCAAACAGAGAGATGAAAGCCTCAAGTTTATTCCATTGTAATTCTATCCCAAAAGAGTCAAGTTCTGAAATAGCTGAAATGTGTAGCAAAGGAGAGCCTGATAACCCCTCCTGCCTCACCACCACCATTCAACTGCTTTACCTCTTCTGATTCCTTTAAATTCCCTCAAAATCCCTCAAATTTGGATGAAAATTCGGAAAGATTGCAGATTCCAAGAGTTCAGCGGGTTTGGATCATCTCCAGGCGGGATCAGGCAGGAATCCTCTCAGCTCAGGGCAGTTTAGCAGAGCTTTAGGAGGGATTTGCACTCCCTCTGGACAGCTCCTGCCTCCTGGGGTGTTTGGGGCAGGCAGGAGCTGCTCTGCTCCTGCTCTTCCCTCTCTCCTTAAGGCAGGAACACACTTTTTTCAAATATTTATTTTCTTACTCCATCTAAACCCACAGTCCATTGCTGGCATCACTCTCACAAAGTCTCTGGGGTAAACTCTCTATCAGTCACTGGTAAATTTTGGGAGTTTCCAGCAGAGCTCTGATAGAAATGAAATGAGAAAAAAGTGTGGGCAATGGGCCTGAAAAACCTGTGTCTGGGAGAGGATTTAAGTGCCAGTGACAACATAAAAATAATTGTATTTGAGGTAATTTTACTAGAAAATGCTCTTTCAATCCTATTTACATAAAAATGACAAGCACTGAATCACCAGAGAAAAAAAGATTATTCCAAATTGCAAGTATGTGCAATTCTGTTTTGGCAAGTTCCAGCTAATAACCTTGGCTGTTAATGCAAACCTAGGAGAAATTTTCCTTACTCTGAAAATAAACCCACAAGGCTTTAAATATCACCATTGGACAACTGCAAATTGGCATTTTAAATGATTTTTTTTCTCTTCTCATCATGGAAATGCCCTTTCCTGAGGTTCAGGGTTTGTGTGTTCAAAGGAAAAGTGTTGCTAATGAATCAGGAAATGTAAGGAAATCATAATCCAGTGGATTTCCAATGTCTGTGGGAAGTTTTATCATTCTGGCTAAGCCAAAGAGGTTTTCCATGAAGGACAAAGTTGAGCCCATCGGAAGGGATGGAAATGAAGGAAATACATTTTGTGGATGACACTGCCTGTGATTTTTAGTGATTTCCAGAAGAAAGGCTTCAGGAAGGACCTTTGTACCAACTGTGCAATGCTACAATACCAACATTATCCACCGTCATTAATTAAACAAGCAATAATTAAGTGCAGCTCTGTAGCTAACACTGAACTTTCTACCAAAAGCAGATAATTTTCATCTTTTCATCAGTATATTTTTAGGCCCTCCCTCTACAGAGAAGCTCTGTTGTGAACATAATCTAAAGCCAAACAATCTCACAAGTTCTCAGGGCTGCAGGTATAATTCTTCACCAGACAAGTCTAAATCCTCACCTACAATCACACAGAAAACCTTCCCAAGCCCACATCCTCACTCCACTTCTTGGTAATGCTTTATAAAATCAAATATTATATCAAATATTAATATCAGAGCCAGTAGGAGAGAAGTGAGATGGAAACACTCAAGAGGAATTATACAAAACCACATGGAGACATTCTCATTTACATCCCCATGCCCAGTTAGCAGCAGTGTTGCAAAGGGCTCTGGGGTGTCTCTGCTGGTTCCACAATCAGATCCAAATGGCAGCACGTATTTTAACAGCTCTTTGCAAATGAAGAAAAGCAGCACAGCTCCTTGCAAAGCTGAGCCTGGCAGAAAGGCTCCTTTTCAAAAGAAGGAGTCATCAAAAAATTACTCTGGGAGAATTATAGGAATATTATTGACTAGAATCTTTAGGCCATTGAATTCACTTTTTCATTGAAAACTGTGATTCATCCGAATGAAAGCAACTGTGCCATAAATCCTATCCTCACCTCTCTGAGCAGGTGTCTGACTGGCTCCACCTCAAACCTGGCAGAACAAGTCCCCATTTCCCACAGTCCCTATTCCATCCCTTACCCCAAGGCAGCTAAAGAGTTAATGCTCCTGGCTGGCTTTCAATACTTTTGGTTCTCTTACAGCACCTGCTGCTCTGCTGAGGATCCCAGAGCAATTTGTGAACATTCATCAGCTCAGGCTCCTCATTACTTTCAGCCAGTTTGTTTTTGCACAGCCTGCTAGACAGGGCTGTGAGAACACATCCAACTCCTCAAGGGGCTGAGGGAGACGAGCTACAGCTTTGTGTTCCTTTGACCCCCAAAATGGAATTTTTCTGTCTGTGGTTTCATCTCGAGGGGCACAGAAAGGAAGGGAAGCAGACTGGTCCCAGTGCTGAGCGAACGTTTTAGTCCAAGCATCACCAGTTGGAATCCTTTCCCTCCCCTCTGCCCTTGCTGCGGGCAATGGTCCTGGAAGCAGCTGAGTGCTGGAAGTGGCTGCTGAAAGCCTATTGAAAGATCTTGTTCCTTGGGACTACAGAGTCTGCCTGGAGTGTGCCCAAGGGCCACTCTGTCACCCTTGGCAGGCTGGAAATGTCCCCATCAGTTTTTCCCACACGGTGGCAGCTGAAAACCCAGAGCAGAGCAGCTCACAGCCTCCCGGAGCTTTCCTTATCCCACCTCTCCACATTCTGCAGTGAGCGAATTTTCTTATGTGTCAAAGGCTGCACCAGGGTCATGTCTGGAGCCAGCGATCTAATCAAACTATTTTTAATCAGCGTGGCTCAATCCCCAGGAGAGAGGGGATGCAGTGAGTCTGTGGCACAACTGCTCTGAGAGCAGGACCAGATCACTGCCTGGCCAGGCAGGGCTGTGACAACCCAGGACACAACCCCAGCTGAGGAATTCACAGACAAAGCAGAGAAACACAATCAGAAATCACAAACAGAGCCGAGAGTGGAGTCCAGCAGGAGCTGGAAGCGTGAAGGATGAATGCCCCAAATCCCAGCTGCTGCCTGCATTTATCAGCACTGGAAACTGCCGTGGGCAGAGCTGGGGCAGAAAAGCTGAAGAGAAGCTCAAAAATCCAATGTTTGCTCCTTTTCCCTTCAGTGATGCCATGACATTACCCTGTTGCTCTTGTGATGTTTCAAAGGGAAGTTTTTAAACAACAGTGCTTTGCCACAGCCCTGCTGCTGGGAATGGCCACGCCAACATCTGCCAGGCACTCCCTGAGCGAAATTCAACGTTTTGTTTATATGGTTTGTCCTTAAAACCAGCAGTCAGCTGCAACTCTCAGCCATAGCTACCTTGTTAAAAATGAAGCTTTTCTTTTAAACGCAGTACATTTTGTAACAGGAAAATCAATATAGAGTAACGCAGAGTACAGCAGACAACAGCTGTGGGACACAATCTGACAACAGAAAGTTGAGAACGGGATTTTGGCAGTTTTATGTTCAGCAAATCTTTCACTTTTTGTTTTGCATGGCACTGAGTTCTAAAGATCTGAGATTTTTCCCCACCTGGTGACCCAAAACTGCACAAGATGAAGAAACCAAGAAACCACTGCTTTCAACATTAAAGGCTATTATCTAAAAAATAAATCAGCTGTTGCTTATATTTTGCTTTTTAGGTTACTGTAAGAGGATGACTCTTCCCAGAGTTATGATGAGTTAACAAAAGCCTCAGTGACCTCAGAGCCCTGAGCAAAGCCACAGGAAGATACTTCAGCATCAAGATCACTAAAGGTAAATATTTCCTAAAGTAAATCCTTTTCTCTGCCTTTCCTAGGGTCGAGGGTCAGGGTGCTCAGCTCTGCCCAGGGCTGGGATTCATAATGAACTCTGCTTGGAAAAGTTGCAGAGATGGAAAAGAGATGAAGCCACAGATGTGTTCAGTACAAGAGTACAGAACAACATCAAGATTGTGCTAATCTGTTACAATTTTATTTTATTAACAGAATTTTTACTGTTAGAAGCAAACTTTATGCTGTCACTGCATATTGAATCGTGAATAGTATGAATAAACCAGGGATTTTTGGAACGAAGCTATTTGTCCTTCGGAGATGATTAGCTCTCTAAAATGTAATGTAACTCACAAAATAAACTCCAATCTATTTCCTTAAGGGGCAAAAAGGGTAACAGACCATTTTGTCCCCAAATTGCATTTTTCAGCACATCCCACCAAGGATATTTTTTCCTCAGGTAATGTAACTGGTTTTTTACAGGTTGGCACTGCGGGTTCATGTGGCAAACGCTGAGTTAAGGTCGCGATGTTCCCCCGGTGTCGCCTGGCCGGCATGGCCCTCTAGCGCTGCGGGACCGCCGCACTGCTGTCCCCGCACCGCCACCGCAGGTCACCGCACTGCTGTCCCGCACTGCCACCGCAGGTCACCGCACCGCCACCGCAGGGTCACCGCACTGCTGTCCCCGCACTGCCACCGCACTGTCCCCGCACTGCTGTCCCCGCACCGCCACCGCAGGTCACCGCACTGCCACCAACAGCCACCACACAGTCACCGACAGTGCCCGCACAGCCACTGAGAGTCACCGCACCACCACCGCTCTGTCCCTTCACAGCCACCGCACACAGTCCCCGCTCTGTCACTGCTCAGCCACCTCACAGTCCCCGCACAGCCACCGCAGGGTCAACCGCACAGTCCCCGCACCGCCACTGTCCCTGCACCGGGGGCCGCGCAGGGACCTGGAG
>VZRM01007148.1:192145-205171 GCA_013397955.1 Grantiella picta | reverse complement strand
CCCTCTGTCCCACTATCCCTCAGTCCCCCTGTCCCCCTGTCCCTCAGTCCCCCTGTCCCCCTGTCCCTGTGTCCCCCCGCCTCCAGCCCAGCCGCTCCGGGCAGCTCTAATCCCGCCCCGCGAGTCACGCTCGGCTCAGCGGAACTCCCCCGGCTCCAGGCACGACTGCTGCTGCTGCTTGCAGCGGCTCCGCATGGGAAATGAAGGCAGCTGGAGCAGCCCCGAGCTGGTGACTCCCGCGCCGGGCAGCTCTCCGTGCTGGGCTGAGGCTCTCCGGGGACATGAATTCTCCTCCTCGCACTGCCCGCGGCTCTGCAGCCACTCCGCGGGTCCGGAGATGACTTTGAGCTGAGTCGCCGAGGGACACAACGCCAGCTTGCTATGGAGGATGGTTTTAAAGATGAATAGCTACCTTGGTGATAAACCCAACACATCGATACCGGGATATTTCAAAGGCTCTGCACTAAATAATGGCAATTTTTCTGCAAACAGCTCCAACGAGACGGGAGGCAACCTGGATTCACCTGCCTTGGCCACCAGCCGGGCGATCATTGTGGGGCTGATCCTCGGTGCCTTTATTCTCTTTGCTATCATAGGCAATATCCTGGTAATTCTCTCAGTGGCGTGCAACAGACATCTAAGAATCCCCACGAACTATTTCATCATTAACCTGGCCATAGCAGACCTGCTGCTGAGTTTCACTGTCCTGCCGTTCTCTGCCACGCTGGAAGTGCTCGGCTACTGGGTTTTGGGGAGGATATTCTGTGACATCTGGGCGGCGGTGGATGTGCTGTGCTGCACAGCGTCCATCCTGAGCCTGTGTGCCATTTCCATCGACAGGTACATCGGGGTGAGGTACTCCCTGCGGTACCCCAGCCTGGTCACCAGGAGAAGGGCCATTTTGGCTCTGCTGGGAGTCTGGGTCCTGTCCATGGTGATTTCCATCGGGCCCCTGCTGGGCTGGAAGGAGCCTGCCCCGCAGGACGACAGGGAGTGCCGCATCACCGAGGAGCCTTTCTACGCTCTCTTCTCCTCGCTGGGCTCGTTTTACATCCCTCTGATCGTCATTCTGGTGATGTACTGCCGGGTGTACATCGTGGCCAAAAGGACTACCAGGAACCTGGAAGCTGGCGTGATGAAGGAAATGTCCAACTCCAAGGAGCTGACCTTGCGGATTCATTACAAGCACGTCCACGAGGACACATTGAACAACACCAAATCCAAGGGGCACAATCCCAGGAACTCCTTAGCCTTCAAACTTTTAAAATTCTCCAGAGAAAAGAAGGCGGCCAAGACGTTGGGAATTGTGGTTGGCATGTTTATCCTGTGCTGGCTCCCCTTCTTCATCGTGCTGCCATTGGGTGAGTTGGGAACCAGGGCATTGCGAGGGCAGGGGTGGGAGTGAGTTTGTTGGATCCTACAGAAATATCATGGAAAACATCGGATGAGTAGGAAATAACTGTTGGGAGAGCTGCAGGGAGCAGATGAAAGGAAGGGAATGCAAGGAAGGGAACTCCTGATGTTGGTTTTCGCAAAGAGTCACAGTGGAACTTTGGGAAGTGTGCAGCTGCACTAAGCTGCTCACCTGGAGTCCTCAAGGCAGGGGAAATATCTCCAGAGTTCATATCTTAAATTCCTCTCTATGTTTTCTCTTTGAATCGAATTAGGTAATTTTTAATGAGAAACACTGCCATAGGATGCTTTACCCAAATGCTGGGTAAGAACAGAGAGCTGGAGCGCTCAGTGTTGGGGGTTCAGGTCACTGCCCCGGGTTTGGGATACAACACAGTAGGATTTTGGCATTCTGAGGTGCCTTAACTGGACATGAACTCAGCTAACTGTGAGGGACATAACTCCCCTGAACTTTGGGAAGCTGAAAAAGTTCTAGTTCTCAGTTGAAACGTTACTGATCAAATCCCAAAAGCAAAGTCAGGGGGATCCCAGAGATCCCCACAGAAAGGCACTCGTTGGTGTCAGTAGGTTTTCAGGTATTTTGGGACACGGCATGGGAGTTTGGCAGCCACTTTGTTCACTTTCAACTTTACAATATTGTTAAAGCACTGATGTAGCCTTAGCACATTGCTCAGTGTCCCCAAAGCTTTGTGAAATGTGTTTTTATTGTGTTTAATATTAGCACAGCCTCTGAAAGGGAGTATCTCAAGATAGTCAATTACGAGCTCTCAGAAATATCTGTCCAAAATTCATTTCTCTGAGACAATCTGGCAGTTTAATTATGGAAAGAAGTGGATGAAGAAAAGGGAGGAAAAGCCTTTATTAATGTTCTGTATTTGTGTTTACTTAGTTACCCAACCAAAACATTTCTGATTGAGTGGTAAGTGAATATTTTTAGAATCTGTTGTAGAAAACTAAACTGAGTTCAGCAGCCTGGTCCTAGGGAAGTGTTATAAAACTATAATTTCAGTGGATGTGTAATATCATTTAGAGTAGAATCTACTGCTTCAGTTACTGCAGGGCAACTTTGTCATCTCTAGCTTATTATATTGAATTTTAAAATCTTTATGACTCAAGGCCTGCATAAAGGTCATGTTAACAATGTGAAAAATTCCGAACAGAAGGAAAACTGTGAGTAAAGTTCTCTTTGGCTACTGACGTTCAAGTCCTTATGCTGGCCCTTAAAGAAGTTTATAACATAAAACAAGCAAAAATACTTAGCTGTAGATAGAAATATATTCCCACCATATGCAGCAGTACTAGATTTGTAGCCAGTATGTCATGATCCCCTGATAAAGTAGATTGCCTCCTTGATTTTGAACTATTGAAGGGAAAAAAGCAGATGGGACATAGTAAATCATGTGTGGAGGTGGCAGGAGCCAGGGAGTGACACTGCTCACCCAGCACAGGTGTGGAGCAGTCCAGCAAAAAAAACATTACAGACACAGGGCAGGGGCAGAGACACAAATTAGTTCTTGAAGAAGTGTCAGTTTTGCCTTTGAGAAGTTATTTCAGAGCTCCTGGGCTCTCAGGGAGGATTGGTGAGTGGCTGTTGAACCACCTGAGGGGGAATTTATTGCTTGCCAGGACATGATTTTATCTCCTGTCTAAATTGTGCCAAGGCAGCAGTGACAAGCTGGAGCCTCCAGCACAGCACTGGGGCTGGCAGGGGCAGGGGACAAACCCAGTGCTGGGGACATCAGGCCACCCCACAGCAGTGCTGTGACCCCAACAGCCCAGTGTGGGGCACTTGGCACCCCCAGAGCCAAGGGGCAGGAAGAGCTGCAGGGAAAAGCTCTTGGCAGTGCTAGAATCCTATTTCTGTCAGAAACCCTCTGGCTGAAACAGGGGGGAAAGAAAGAGGGAATCCAGAGCACCCATTCAGTATCCAAATGCATTTCCACAGTAGGTGTTTTCCCTTTGTTTTGGTGACTAGGAATAGGCTGGGTTTATTCCTTGTCCCTGAGCTCTTTTTTTTCATTTTGATTTATGATCCAGCACACTCCAAGCCCTGTATTTTTATCTCTGTGTATCAGTGCAGAGTCAATTTTGGATGTCAGGCATGACTCAAGCATTGCTCACTAGGACAGGTGGGAAAAGTCCTTTTCCTGACATGCATAATGCAGTTCTCAACTGCAGCAGAGGGGAAAGAATTCCTGAGGAGCTGAGTGCTGCACCCTTTGTATCAGGAATCTTCTGCTTTGTGTCTTGAAGCCACAAAACTCAATGAAATGCTATTAAAAACCCTTAAAAGAGCAGCCAGGGGTATGAAATCAACCTCTGGGATAGGCAAACTGTCAAATCCAGAAGGAGCTGATGTTTTCCAAGCTCTCCAGGGTGTCCTGGGCTGTCCAGCTGAGATAACTCTACTTCTGCAAGGTCAGCCTTCTTCCCCAACTTCTCTTTCTCACACCTTCTGTTTGCCCCACTAACCCAAATCACACCCTCACATCTGCATCACTGCTATTTTTATTTCTATTTTCCTAGTTTCCCTCAGTAATTCCATGACTCTGTGGAAGGGTGTTTGCAGAGCAGCTCTGGATTTCTGTGGATCCAACCACAAAACCTTTGCCAAGCTGGTAAATGTTATTTCTGCAGCATCCCAGGCCCAGCTCTGAACAAACCTACTTAGATGGAGCAGAGTTTCCTTGGTATTCTCAGCAATTCCATGAGTTTCTCAGGCAAAATTATTCTTCTTCCAGTCTGGCATTTCAATTTATTCCACTGCTCCCCATCTGATATTCCAGCCACAGTTGTTCCATCAGGTGGCAGCTATGCTCTGGGAACAGCTGTGGTGCTGAAAGCAGGCAGATTGCTTGGCAATAATGAAAAGAAATTATATCAATGCTTCTAGAGCATTTTGCAAGCAAAAATCCAACAATTTTGCAAGGAAAGCTCTGGATTTGGTGCAGATTGGAATTGCAGCCCTGACAGCACAGGCACTGAGCAGCACTGGATTCTCAGCACCAAGAATTTCCCCCAGGCAGCTCTGGAGCACTGAACTGTGCTGTGTTCAGCACCTGGGAGTGAAGAGAACCAGGTGAGAAATGTGGGGTTATTCCTGCATTGGATATGCTTTCCAGACAGCAGTGGAGCGACAGAACATCCTGGGTGCACATTTATAAAAGCTCCCTGGCTGTGCAAACAGCCATCCTGCCACTCAAAATTATTTGTGATTCAACGTAAAAAAATAAACTAAAGACATTCGTGTCTTTGAGACAACTTCTTGGGCCATAAATTCAGTGACTCAGCTTTGAGGAGTAAATAGCTTGTTTTTTTAAAATAAATGTTTCTTTTCATCCCACTCATACAAATTCTTCCTTAGGAAGCAGGACTACATTAAATATTCATTGCTGATAAATGATGAGTAAAAGAGATTATTTTTATTTAAAGGCCAGAGCCCTGCAGAATTAAGGTAACACTCATTAAAACTCCCTCCTTTAAACAATGGAGTGTGCAGTTTTGTGCCAATACCGTTATTTAAACAATGAATGCAAAAGGAAGGATTGCACAGGGAGAGGTTTAGTGTCACTCCTGTAAATTGAGATATCACAGCAGACTTCCCAGTCTTCTCCCAGACATTCCCAAAGGGAAAACTCACCATTTCCACCACTTCAACCAGAGCATTTCCCCACCTGCTGTGTAATTCCAGAGGAGATCAGAGCAGTCTCCACTGCCCAGTTCAGAGCCCAAATCCCCCCGCTGCCACAAATCCTGGGGTTCATCCACTGAAGAGAAACAAAACTCTTGGAACTTAACTGGCAGTGGGAAAAGGTCCCAAGAGCCACAGGATGAAGATACACCTGATGGAAATACCATTATGTATTAAGCTTTTGAAGACCTCTCTATAAAATAATAAAAAATAACATCAAATATTCTGTGCGTTGTAGGTCAGCCAGCACAAAATTATTCTTAAAATAAAACGCAATTTAGGTACAGAATGCAGATTTATGTTACATCAGGCCAATCTCTGAGAATCCCTTGGTTTCCATGGGAAACACTTCCAGGGATGAGGTCTGGTGCTGCCACTGGGCTCTGCTCTTTGCAGGGCTTTAGATCTGGCTTATCTTCACCTCATTTGCCTCCTCTTCCCCTCCCTGGCCAGTCCAGCTCTCTTGCATTGATGACCTCGAGTTAATAATTATAAAGAATTCAGACAAATTAATGAGGGATGTGGCAATCTGGCAGGTCAGTCCTTGTGCAAAGTTCAGTTGACAGGAGGCAGCAAGAACTGGACAATTAAACATCCTGAGGGCATTCACTGACCAGCACAGAGGGTTTTGGCACATGGGGAGCACCAGATTATTTTGGGATGATTTATTTTCCTACTGAAATAGCCTCCCTTAAGCCCTGCTTTAAGTCTTTGCTTTGCAGAGGGTATCAATTACCAGTCAGTGACTTCTGGGGGTTAGAAAAAAATTGTTATCAAAGTAGGGGAAACTGCACAAATTCCAGACTAATTCCTCTGTAAGCTTTGGATTTGTTTGTCAGAGGAAGAGAGGGAAATCCCTCCAGTGTTGCTGAACCAAATACACAAAGCAATAGAGAAAAAACTACAAAGAAATCAACTGGTGTTGAGTGTTCAGCCTCAGGGGTGGCAGCAGCTCCTGTGCCAGAGAGATCCAGGGGAAAATCAGTTCAGGACTGACACTGGGCAGTGCCAGGAAATCTCAGAACTCTTGGCATCAAAGGCAGGAGAGAAGGGAGCACTGCAGAGGAAGCATTGCTCTCGGCAGGGCAGCTGGACAGCACAGGGCTGGCAAACGGCTGTGCAGTGCTCGGGTTGGTGGCCATGGGGACAACAGCGAGCAAAGTCACCAAGGTGCTCCTAAAGCACCGAGGGCAGAGCTCAGGGTCTCAGTGCTTCAGTGAAGTAGTGCCAGGAGCAAAAAGCCAGGAGGTTTTTCCTGTCTGTACTAAAACACTGCTCTATGGCCCACTCGAGATTTAGAGTGGTTTTGATGGGTTTCCAGGAGAGCCCCAGAAACTGGAGAGAAATAATCATCCATCTCTGAGGGACAAGAGAGAAAATCTATGCTGGAAATTCATCCAACACCTCTGCAACTGTGCTCAATTCCATGCTAGAGCTATTTCCTAGCAGCCATGGCCAAGACAGATTGGCTCAGCTGTCAGGCAGAAGCAAGGAGGAGAGAAAACACCAATGCATGTTTGGTAATTGCAGATATTTAAGTACAATAAATGAAATGTCAGCAGACTCAGATTAGCTTTTCTAGACTCCCTTAATCAGCTAATCCTTTGCAAAACAAGGATAATCTTGGCTCATGTGCTGTCTAGTCAGGAGCTGCTGAAATGTGTAACTCTTCTGGGCTAAATAATAACAGCAATAATGCTGGATTTCTGTCCCTATCCACTGTCAGCTTTAGAGACTGAACAAGATTCTGACCACAATTAAGCTTGATCTTATCACATTTATGTGAGGGCAGCACAACTGGAACACAGGTGAGCTCTCTCAGTGGTGTAAATCACAGAGCTGTTCTGGACTGAGGTGGCAGTCATTCTGTGATTAAATACAAGGCATACATTTGATTTCTGTCCCTCCAGAAATTAAATGTAGCTGCTGTGCCTCGCAACTGCTTGTAATGCAAGGAGGTGTAGCACCTCCAGGGTTTAGAAAAAATCTGGTCCCTATCTCTACTCCTCTAAGTCCTGCTTTTATTTTGGTCATTCCAGATAAGTTCCTATTTCTGGAGTCTTTAAAAGCTCTCAAATTTGAGTCACTGTGAATGAAGTTCACACTGTTCTCAAATCAGTGATTTGTTTATCTGAAATATGAGGCATCTGCTGTAGGTTCTCAGTCCTAGGATATAAATTCCTCACAACCAGGACACTCTGGAGCTCTGAGCAACCTGGGGCAGGGGAAGGTTCCAAGGAGTGGAACTGGATGAGCTTTAAGGTCCCTTTAAACCAAAACATCCCACAATTCCATGATATACATAATGACAAACCTATGCACTGAGAATGACAAACCCATCAGATTTGTCTGCCACCCATTGTTACTTATCATTTCTCCAGTTTTCCTTTCATTTTCCTTATTGAATTCTGTTCTGTTTGTTTTGGGTGCTCTCCCTATTTCTCAAGATCATTTTTCACTGTTTTCCAGCTGTTTTCCATGTTATCCTAACCCTCTTCTCCAGCAGCCCTGCAGTGCCTCCCAGCTTGACCAACTCCTAATTTTATAACCATCCTCTCTCCTTCATCATCTACTGTTTGTAAACTGTGGGGTTTTTTTCCATATATTAAATTAAGTCCAGGGGAATGTAAACAAACACTGGATGCTGGAAAGGAAGAAATTTCAAGTATCTTTAAAAATCCAATTAGCTCTAAAACCTTGGCAGGCTGGCTTGGCTGAGCCCATGGTGAGAAGGTCTGCACGAAGCTCAAACAGAAGGCAACCACATCCTTTCCGCACATCCTAAACTCACAACAACTCTGCTCAGGGGCACATTTTTGCTGCTGCAGGGAGGGTTTTACTGGCTGTGCACACAGTGGCTGCAATTCAACCATCAGCAGCTTCCAGGAGTTGTGGCTCCTGCAGGAATCACTGCGGGAACATGGAGGTTCCCAGCCTGGGAAGTCTCATGCTGGTCACAGCACAAATCTGATCTGGGGAAAAATCCCATAATAAAGCAGATTCCTTGCACAGCAACACTCATTTCTGCAGAAGCTTTCTCCTGGGGACAGATGGAGATGCGGCTTGGTGTTGGTGAAGCTTCCTGTTTTCTGTGTCTCAGAACTCAGCTGTTATCATTTGGTGTTTTGCAAAGCATTTCCTCACCAGTGCGATTTTTAAAACCTGGGAAATTTCTCTTGTGGAGAAGGATGAGAATCTCAGATTTAACTCCGGTCAGAATGGCTCCAATCTGCACCAAAATGGAATTTGTCAAAGATTGGACCTTGGATTGCTTACCAAGGGCACCTTTACCCAACTCCAAACTTCCACTCACTGATTACCAATTCTCTATTTCGATTTTGTGGTGTGCAAACAAACAAGAAGCTTTTGAAACACTTCATTTTCAACCTGTTATCAACAGAGAGAAGGAGTTTTCCTTTTTATGACTCTTTAATCTTCAGACAATGACAAAGCTGAGCAGTGGAGCCACAGTTTCCCATCTGGAATATGCAGTGGCACAGCAAAGCTCTTCCACGACTCTGTTGTACCATTGTATTGCAATAAATCCAGATGTTGTATTTGTCCCAGGAAACTGGAAAACAACTCCACACATTCCCCCCAGGTGTGTTTTCATTGAAGCAGAACTGGATTGAGAAGATTTTGAAATTCAATTCCTTTGTAATGCACAGAAATGAGCCTTAAAGTCATCCACTGCGACTTGTTCTCCTTAAATCTGAGAAATTCACAATACTCCTGCCCAAAGTTTATCTAATCTAAGTATCTAATACTTGATTCTGAGCAGAACTGATCATTCTACAATAATTTATTATACTTAATTGGTACCAAACCCACAATGCATTAAAAATGAATGTTTAATTAAAATCTCCTTCAGTGAAGCATTTTCCTTAATTAAGAGAACGATGATTAAACCAACGCAGGAGATTTTCCTGCTGCCCACCCTGATATTTTGAGGACTCATCTCAGGTCCACTAGAGTCCTTATGAGCCTTTACAGAGGGTGAAATTGTAGTATTTATCTGCAGAATATGTGAGGAGAATTAATATGGCAAAGCATTCCCTAATTTCATTGAGGAGACTTGACTTACTTTCTCTGTAATAAAGCATTCATTATAAAGAACCAGTCAGAGCCTAAATGAAATTAGCCTTTCCTAAATAAAATACTTCTGAATTCCTTTTTATGCCATTTGCTCTCGCTCAGTTTATCTCCAAGCTGAGCAGTTCCATCAAGCCTGGGGAGTGTGGGCAAAAAAAGCAGATTTTCTGAGATATTTCCTGTTCTCCATTTGTGCTTTGCAAAACGTTCCTTGGTGTCAGTGGTGCAGCGAGAGGGAAGATTGCAGTGCTGTGATTAATAAATCACAGGGTTAGTGCAGAGAGGGAAAAGTGAGCAGAAAATACCTCCCCTTGGAGGGAGGCTGTTAGCCATGGAACACCAGGAGAGCAATCAGCTGGAGCAGGGAAATCCCTCTGGCCACCGCAGCACAAATAAATCACTGAGGTGAGAACCACATGCAAATTTGCCAGGCGTCTTAAAGAGCAGTCTAAATCAGCAGAGGGCAATATTTAATCTGTTTATCAGATTGAAGTTGGTTGGAGATTAGAGCAGAAAATACCAGTCTGGTGGTTCGAGTGTGTCCAGGAGGTTTTGCTTTAGCATTTTATCAAGGTTTCAAAATAGCCACCACTTGTTTGCTCCTGACAGGGTAATGCACCTAAATAAAAGCTATTGTAGTTAATTAAAAAAAAAAAAATTAAAATTAAAGATCAGCATTTAGCTACAATAGTAGAAAGGTCTTGAAACTAAGAAATTCAGGAGTAAGTTCTTGTGTAATATGGATTATACAAGCACAGATCATTTATCTGCTTTGCTCCCCAGTTTTTCTTTCCAGACTTTCACTCATTTATTTGCCCTCAGAGAATTTCACAACATTTGCCTGTAAAATTCCTTATTTACTTATTTAATCTGTTTATAGCATTTTCTCTGTCCCCATTTAACCTCCCTAAGGATATTTAAATTTGGTAATGTCCAATAGATTTTCAGTTGTTACAGTATGAGGGAAAGGCAAACCTTTCCATTCACCACTGTGGATTCAACGTTTACACCTGAGAAAAAATAGAGGTTCTTGAGCCATTTCATGAAGTTTACTGGGCTTTAAGAGCTAAAACTTACATTTTAAAGGAATTCCAGACAACAACTGAAGAAATTTATCAGTATGACCTCCAAAAAGTTCTTTGTTGTAGTTGTATTTTAAAGCCACAGAGCTTCTCTTTCCCCTAAACTGAAGGGAAATATTGGCAATTATCAGTTACAAAATAAACCTTGAAAAGGTTTTGCAGCCGAGCATGGGGAAGATTTGGTAGCATCTTCCTCATCTTGGCTGCAGTTATAAACTCAGATCAGCTTTTCCTGAAGCTTTATAAGAATATAATGGCTCATTCCATGGAATCACAAGAACTGTCACTGAATTTCACCAGAGACATTCAGGAGACACAGTTTTGGTGCTGCATTGATTTGGGTCATGCTGGAAATTTTTCAGATGCATTTCACAGTCTCTCTGATGTTTGACATTTGCGCTCTGTAATTCCTGCAGCATCCATCAGGGCAGAGGCAGGAGCTGCAGCAGCTGCACAGAAAAGCCTCTGCTCAAGCCCTACAGATCATCATCCATGATTCACCTCACAGGAATCCTGTGGAAGTCCCTAAAGTGCAGGAATCATGAGGAAATACCTTTAAACTCTCCACTTAACCTGAGTTCCTCAGCTCCAGAGCTGGCTGGCATCATTCCCAAACAGTGCCAGGATAAAATGTGGGCTCTGGAGCCACAGGACCCTCGGTGCAGGGAGCAGCAGCCCAGGGCTGGCCCCAACACGCTGTGCTGCCTGTGCTGGCACCCCAGAGCTGCTGCCCAGGAGCAGAGGAAGTGCTTTTGCATATTTTTGAGGCCTCAGGCACGACCTCTGCGTTTCTGTGAGATGGGAATGGTGCCCAGAATCACATCCCGCCCCTCCCTGACAGCCACCACTGACTCAGCTGCTTTCACAGCCCTGCAAATCTGAAACCACTCCAGAGGAAAAGGTTCTCTCTCAACCAGGCTGGGGTGTCACCTTCCATTTGAAAAGCTCTGCAAAGCTAACTCCATTTTTTGGCAGAGGAATTCTCTCCTGAATCTCCACTCCTTGGTCACTTGAGCCAGGCACAGAGGTGTGTGCCCAGCCGAGAATTGAACCAGCTCAGTGCCTGTTTTCCATAAAAATCTCAAACATTCTTTTCTCCAGCCTCATTTGCTAAATTTAGCTGATCAATTGCCACTAAAAGCACAGCAAGTGGATTCCCCAGTGTGAGCTTTTCATTTGGGCAGCCTTGTTAGGGAAATTGGCTGTGAAGGGAAGTATTCACAAAATAACTTATTATTTTGGGTTACACCATTTTTATGAACACCTGAGACATGGGAAGTTCCACAATTAACTTCAGGTTTCAGGAGGTTTGTACTCTCACAGTAATCTGGATAAATGGAGGGGTTTACAAGCTGCCAGAGGATGTCTTAGAAGTTAGAAGGTATGTCTGGAAATGCTCTTTTTGAGGGACCTGGAAACACTTGTCTTCAAAACTGACCTTTCAAAGCTCTTTGAAGAAGGCACAACCTTATTCCTCCAACCTTGGGAGGTTTGTCTGTCCCTGAGATCAGGAGATGTTCCTGCAGCAAGTGTGGACCTATAAACACAAGGACTGCTTCTTATTTTTTAATCCTACATTAATGATGTGTTCCTTTAGCTTTCAGATGGGAAACATTTCCTTATTAGCTTTAAAAATAACGTTTTGGTACCAAAAGACCAACACTGAAAGCAACATGCATAGAAGAGTTTAAAAACACAGATTCTAACAGTGATCTGATGCACATGTTCTCTTCCTAAAGATACACAAACCCCTCATCTCAGATATTGTCTCTGCTTGTTTCCCCTGGACAGGATCCCTGTTTTCGGCTCTGAAGCCTCCCGAAACAATCTTCAAGGTGATTTTTTGGCTTGGCTACTTCAACAGCTGTTTGAATCCCATCATCTACCCCTGCTCCAGCAAAGAGTTCAAGAGGGCTTTCATCCAGATCCTGAGGTGCCAGTGCCACCGGCGCAAGCAGCTGGGCTGGTGGCACTACAGCTTCAGAAACTGGAACCGCTGCTCCTTCGAACACGCCAGGAAAGATTCCCTGGAAGACAGCGGGAGCTTCCTGAGCGGCAGCCAGAGGACTTTATCCTCAGCATCCCCCAGCCCCGGCTACGTTAGCAGGATCAGCCACCCGCAGCTGGAGCTGTGCTCTCTGCAGGAGTGCAGGAACTGCAGCTCCCTGCTCAGCCCTGCCCGCCAGGCCAGCGGGCAGCAGGGGCAGTGCCAGTTCTTCACCTTCCAGCTGCTGCCCGAGCGCAATGGGCACGGCCCTGCCGCGGGACAGGGCTCTGGGGACGAGCCCAGGGGGACACCCTGAACGGCAGGGCAGCTCCCTGCTGGAATGAGTGCATTCCGACTGCTCTGTTCCCCCGGACGCTGCCCTGCCGCACGCCAGGCCCAGGGTGAGCAATGGATCCGTGCACTGTTCCTCGGGATAGCTCGGGAAGGGAGCAGGAGGAACAGGGTGATGTCCCAGCAGTGGCCAGGAGCAGGGACTGACCATATTCCCAATTAATTTCCAGAGAAACTACTGAAGCATGAGCAGAATGCAGGGAAGGTGCTGCATGCACCCAGGGAAGGGAACAGGGATTGCTCAGCTGTCGTGGGAGACACACCTGGATGGAGAGAGGCAGTGGAAATGGGATGGGCAGGGGGTGGTGAGTGCCCAGCTGGGCCAGGGTGGGGAGGGATGATGGATGGATGGATGATGGATGGATGGATGGATGGATGGATGGATGGATGGATGGATGGATTGAGGGATG